>JZKD02S2217183.1:398305-408780 GCA_000966675.3 Picea glauca | reverse complement strand
GGGTAGCTTCAAGCCAAGCTGGTCATTTCTTGGTCTTAGGTATAGTGTCTGAATCAATGGTCTCACATGGTTGCATCGGATGATCAAGTTGTTCCTTTTCTTCATTCTAGTTTTCTGGAAGGCATGTGCCTTCTTCAATAAGCTCTTCATACTCTTCTTCTTCTATAGTTTCTTCTATGGATTTCTTGAAAGCCATCTTTTCATTGAAGGTCATGTCTCTGCTGACTTCAATCTTATGTTGTTCCGAGATATAGATTCTATAAGCCTTGGATGATTCACTATATCCCATGAATATGCCCTTCTTTCCTAAGGGTTCTAATGTATTCCTTTTGTCCTTGGGAATGTGAAAGTAAATAGGGCATCCAAAGATTCTTAAGTTTTCCACATTTGGTTTCTTTCCTGAGAAGGCTTCTTCTGGAGTCATGTCCTTCAATATGCGGTGAGGACTTCTGTTCTAAACATATATTGTTGTCATGGCTACTTCTCCCCATAAGAACATAGATAAACCTTGATCGTTTAGTAGTGCCTTCATGGTTTCTTCAATAGATATGTTCTTCCTTTCCGCTACACCATTTTGTTGAGGATTATAAGGAACAGTCAGCTCCCTCCTAATCCCTGTCGATTTGCAAAAGGCAATGAATTCCTTTGATGTGTAGTCTCCTCCATTATTTATTCTCAAGGTCTTGATTTTCTTGTTTGTGAGGTTCTTTATCTCTGCTTTGAATTCTTGAAACTTGTTGAATACTTCATCCTTTTTCTTCAAGAGATATAACCAAGTCTTTCTTGAGTAATCATCTATGAATATTACGTAGTAAAGAGAACCTCCTAGAGATTTGACTGGCATCGGACCGCAAATATCTGAATGTATTAGATCTAGAATCTCCTTAGATCTATTATTGCTTCTTGGGAATGGTTTCTTGATATTCTTTCCAAGAGCATATCCTTTGCAAATTCCTTCATGTGTAGACTGTAATTCTAGTATTCCTTCAACCATTTTTTTGAGAAAAAGCAATGCTTGATAGTTAATATGAGCGTACCTTCTGTGCCAAATTTCATTGGGATCGACTTCATCATGTACAAGAGATTATTCATTTTGTTCTAGTAGTCTATATAGATTTCCTTCATGTGTTCCAATAACCCTAGCATTCTCTATGATGGAGTCTTTGTGCCGAGATAACACTTTTCCATCTACGAAATATATTATGTTTCCTTTTTCTTCTAGGCAAGTTATGGATACAATATTCTTTTCTAAACCAGGTACATATAAGACATTGCTCAAATGAACATTGTTACCTGTTTTCAACTTGACAGAGGCTTGTCCAAATCCTTCGACTGGGTAAGTGCTTTTGTCTCCAAGCTCTACCTTGTATGATGTCTTCCTTTCATTTAGATTTGAGAGTCTGGCTTGATCTCCCATCATATGCCTAGAAGCTCCATTGTCAATTATCCACATGTCATCTTCAATCATTCTTGTGAGTGTTGAGTAGTGTAGATGACTAGTCTTTTCATTCACGACTTCGGTTGACTAATGAATGGTCACGCTTTGATCCAAAACTTCAACCTTGATGTTTCTACTTTCTGAGAGTGCCAAGAGGTGCACTGGACTAAGGTGCACTTGAATTACTTCTTTTTGAGAGAGATGTTCCATCATAAGTTGTTGGATCGGGGTTTTAGGGTTTCTGCAACTGCACCTACTAGTAACCGTAGTGACAATGTCTTGGAAGCTGCTTCTACTAGTAAACCCTAGCGGCAGTTCTTCAACGAGATTAGTATCCTTATGGCTATGCTTCCTTCCAGTGGTTATACTAAATGAAGGAGGTGTGGGCCCATAACTTGTTAGAATGTGCTCGTTTAACCATAGACAGTATCACTATTGTCACCCAACCATAGGCCAAAGCCACCCTCCGAGCACCTTGACCTTGATAGAGAGACGAATTTTGGTAGCAAACCAATAGCCAAGCAAGGCTAATGAAACAAGACAGAAGTAACCAAAGCTAATTAGAGATTCCAACCCATAAAGATAGAAACAATGGCTTCAGAACTGGCGGCAACACCTTCTCCAGGACTTGCACACAAGACTGCTAGACTGCAGTGCGCACAAGTGTCTCTCTGCGATTCTGAGAGTTGTGTGTAAAGTGAATATTGGCCCCCTGTATTTATACTAGCTATGGCAGACTGCCTGGGCCGACATCTCATTCTGGGTACTGATTAATTCATATTAATTATCTCTCTTAGCTGACATCTCTTCTAGGGTTACATTCACTTCTTTTCTTTCTTACAGAATATTCTAATCTTTTCAAAGGTCACAATGGAGGTTGATACCTCCCGAAGCTACCATAATATCAACACTCCATTGTAAATGGGCCTGGAGGTAAGCGATGAAAGCTTACTTGGCCGGCTTGGTCGTATTTGGTCAAGGGAATGTCCATGTTAAGGTGGAGCATTGAGACTCCAGTGTAAAGTCTCTGGAGGTGAGCGACAAAGGTTCACTTGGGTTGGTTTGGCCGGATTTGGTCAAAGTTGTTCAAATGCAAAGTTTGAGGTGGAGTAGTGTGTCCAAGTTATAAAGGTGGGTCTGTATAAAGGCTGATGTGTTGGAAGGTAAATCAAGTGTTTGAGAATATATGATGAAGGTAGGTTCATATCCATGGAACTTGGAAAGTATTGCAAGGAAGCTAGGATCGAATAAGCATGTTCAATAATACCAAGTTGTAGCAATAGTTGTGGACAGAAGTGGTTGAGATATCTGGTGACTTGGTCACCATCAGTTGCAAAAGACGGGAAGATTCAAGAAGAGGTATGAACTGCCATCTGGTAATTACTCAAATGTGAAATTATTCGGTTGTGATGCTTATGTTTTTTATCAGCACTCTATGTAGGACCCATATCAAAAAGGTATATATTTGATATGGTGATTTATCTAGGTGGATATCGATGGCCACCCACCTATTCCACTGGCTCGAAAAAAAGTTTTCCACCTTGGCAGTTTTTCGACAGTTTTCTGTGTTTCAAACTTCTGGGGCCGTTTTGAGGCCCTAAACGACGTTTTTTTGGGGAATTGGGGCCCAGGTCATTATTGTATACATTAGATTGGGCCAATTAAAATCGTTCTTCTCGAATAGAACTTTCCAATGGGCTATCTTGCACCTAAAACAAAGATCGTATGCAAAATTTATGACCCCGAGAAGTTGATGTACTAACTTACCCGAACAGGGCCCACATGATTTTTGGCGCTTCATCTCCTAGGGTCAGGTTTTTGGATTTCTAGGGTTTTTGACATTCCTGTTTATTGTAAAAAGGCCTTCAGATCCTCATTGTAATCATCTTCTTGCAAATGAGCGCAGTCATCACATCTCTTCTCAAAGATAAGCCACGACCATTCTAGCAAGCTTGTTTTCCGCTGCATTTTACAGTTTCAACTTATTTCCTTATTGAATAGAAAACCAGTTTTACTGTATCTCTGTTATTTTGTGCTAAGCATATTTTAATAATCTATATTCATTTCATTCTGCTCATAAAATCCATATAAGTGGTATCAGAGAAGTCTCATCCTTATCTTCTTAATGCATGTCCCCAACGAGGTTAGGGTACAAAGAATTGGGTCTCGAGCTTGTTTCTCTTGAGGACAAAAGATCTCGCACGTCCAAGCGACCTCTCATGGAAGGAGAAAAGAAATATGACAAGACATGAGATCCTTTAAAAATGTTGCTTGAGGAATCCCTCATGCAACAGAGGAACGATATGATGGATAGTTTTGTGCATATCCTTCGGCAGCTACCAATAGGAGACACATCTTCCTCGAGTGGAGGCACCACCCCCTTCAAGGTACAAATAAAATTAAATATTCCTATCTTTGAAGGTAATATAGACACAAATGTTGTATACAAGTGGTTGAATCGACTAGAAGGGTATTTTTCTGTCCATAACTTTTCAAATAGAGAAAAGATTACTTTTTCACTCCTCAAAGTCGTTCCCCATGCCAAATATTGGTGGAAAACTTTCTGTGAGCAAAAGGAAATAGAGGAACCCTCATTATTTATAGTTGTGGCCACCTAGGTATCCTTTAGGGATGTTATTAAGGAACAATACTACCCTGACAGAAGTTATGACGACTTGTATACCAAATGGACCACACTGTGGAAAGAAAGAGACCAAGTAGTGCCAGTGTTCACAAATATCTTCCATACCTTGTGCACCAAGCTGGGTATCAAATATTCGGAGCGACATTTGGTGCTCAAGTATAGTGGTGCTCTACATAGATACATCCAGACCGAAATGGAATTTCTGGACATCTTGTCCTTGGGCGTGGCCTACCGATATGCCGTCAAAATTGAGCAGAAGCCCAAACAAAAGACACGACAATTTGGTTCGGGGAACCCCTCACAACAAAATCCAAGGGTGGCCCCAACCCATAAGACAAAGGATAGAGCAAAGATGAAAAATATCAGGACAAACAGTCCAAGACACAAGCAAAGAAGGACATCAGAAAGACAAAGAAAGATACCAGGAAGTGGTGCGACTTCCATAAGAGCCCTTGGCATAACATTGTTGATTTCTGCTCAAAGCAGTCATTGGTGGCCGAAGTGAAAGCCTCTGAATCAGATGCGGGTTCTAACTGTGAGTCAGAACCAGAAAGGTGAAGACAGATCATTGACACGGAACCCAGTGCCACCATTGCTACCACCAAGCTCCATCCTGGTGAACCAGACGAGCCAGAAGAAGGTAAGCGCCTCTTCCATTCACAGATGTGGGTAAAAGGCACCCCCTGCACTTCATCGTTGATAGCAGCAGCCAGAAGAACCTCATATCAGCATAGGTCATGAAGCACCTAGCCCTACCGACAATGCCACACCCATAACCCTACACCATTGGATGGCTCCATCAAGGAAGCAATCTCCGCATCAACCAATAGTGTCGATTGTCGTATGACATAAAGCCTTTCAAAGATGAGGTATTGTGTGATGTTTCTCCTCTCAAAGTTTGTAATGTTCTTTTGGGACAACCTTATTTATGTAAACGTCATGTTGTATATGAGTCTAGGCCTCGTAGTGTTATTATTACTTTGAACAGGAAATTTTATAGGATACCCGAGGAAGTCCCTCCTAGTGTTATTTCCTTGATCTCTGCCAAGCAATGCAGGAAGGTCATCTCTCAGACCAAGAAATTTTTCTTCTTCATGATTCACTCTCAGAGTGAGTGAAAGATCGTAGCCACATCCAGGGCCTACATTGACGATCTCTCCACACAACAGAAGCAAGTGGATAAGTTCATGGAATAATACTCAGATATCATCTCCTCTCCTACCTAGGTGCCTCTGCATTGCTAGGTCAAGCATCCCATCGATCTGAGCCCGGGCACACCACTACCCAGTGGGGCAGTCTATCGTCACTCTCTGTTAGAAAATGAGGAGACCAAGAGGCAGATCCAAGAAATGATCCATAAGGGTCACATCCATCCCATCTCATCGCCTTGTGGGAGCCCAATCGTGTTGGTGCAGAAGAAAGATGGGACTTGGCGACTCTGCATTGATTACCGGGCCCTGAATAAAATCACAATCTAAAACCGGTACCCGATTCCCCAAACTATGACCTCCTTGATAAGCTCATGGGGGCCAAATACTCCAGTAAGATTGATCTAAAGTCTGGCTACCACCAGGTCCCAATAGAACAAACATATGTATGGAAGACCGCCTTTAAGACAAAAGAAGGTCTTTTTGAATGGCTGGTCATGCCCTTTCGTTTGAAAAATGCCCCAGGAAATTTTATGAGGATGGTGGAAGATATCCTACGACCTTTCACCAATACTTTTGTAGTGGTGTATATGGATGACATCCTCATCTACAACAAGACTTGGGCAGAACACTTGCAGCATATTCAACAAGTTCTGCACACCCTGTGGCAACACAAACTATATGAAAACTTGGAAAAATGCTCCTTCGGCATGGATAGGGTCCATTACTTAGGCTACATCATTGATCAACATGGTGTGCATGTGGATCCAGCCAAGATCCAGGTCATCCGTGACTGGCCAGCCCAAACCACACTCACTAAACTTCGGAGCTTCTTGGGCCTCGCCAATTTCTATCGCAAGTTTGTGGTGGGATTCTCTCATATCGCATGGGCCCTCAACCAAGTAACCAGGGGTGGCAGAAAGGCAAAATTTGTGTGGGGCCTATGCCAAAAACAATCCTTTGATGACTTGAAGAAGTGTTTGTGCTCATCCCCAGTACTTTCATTACCGTACCTACAACATCCCTTTGAGATCAAGAAAGATGCTTCAGACTACACTGTGGGAGTCATTCTCACTCAACATGGCCACCCCGTGGCATATCATAGTGAGACACTATCAGATGATGTCCGTAAGTACCCTACTTACGACAAAGAAATGTACTCCATTGTGTAATCTTTCTGCTAGTGGAGACATTACATTCTTAGGAAGGAGACAATCATCCACACTGATCACAAGCCACTACAGTTCATGCATACCCAAGGAAAATTGCAAAATGACCTCTATCGGAAGTGTTCCACATACTTACAGCAGGTCCACCTCAACATCAAGTATAAAACAGGAAGTACCAACCGAGTTGTTAATTCCCTCAGTCGACCTCCAGTCGTGACACTCACCATGGTTCTAGACTCTTGCGGCCATGAGAACTTCGGATGGCCCCACCTCTATGAGACAGACTGTGAATTCTCCACCACCTACCAAATGTTGGGCGCCAACACAGTGGTCGCTAATTTCCATCTTCAGGACGTGATATTGTGTCATCTGGGTCATCTTTGCATTCCATCAAGCGAGTGCATGAAGATGATTTGGGAAGCTCACTACAGTCGGGTGGTAGGACACTTTGGCACTGAAAAGACAGTGGCAGTGCTACAAAAACATTTCTACTGGCCGAAACTTCGACAGGATGTCGGCAAGTATATCAGGTCCTGCACTGCCTGCGCTATTTCCAAACCGGTCACTAAGAAACAGGGCTTGTACACCCCTTTTCCTACTCTTGACAGGCCATGGGAATCCATCTCAATGGACTACATGTCAGGCCTCACATCCACCAAGAGGGGAAATGACTGTGTTTTTGTGGTTGGTGATCGCTTTTCCAAGATGGTGATTCTAGTCGCCTGCAAGAAGAACATCACAACAAAAGACACTGCCAAGCTCTTCTTTGAACGACTATGGGTACATTTTGGGATCCCACAAACCATTATCTTAGACCATGACAGTCGGTTCCTCAACACATTCTGGTCGAGCCTCTGGTCACTGCTGGATACCAAGCTCACCAAATCCACTTCCTTACACCCCCAAATAGATGGCCAAACTGAGGTCGTCAATCGGATGATTGTACATATCTTGTGCATGTACAATTCAAAACACCCCCACACATGGGATGAGAGTATTCCATATGTCCAACATAGCTACAACCGAGCCCTGCATAGCTTGACTGGCCATAACCCCTTTCAGGTGGAGTTGGGATTCTAACCATTGGGCTCCATGGATGTTACACTACCCCTGGTGACCACCTCAGCCAACTTGTCCCCTGTGTTGGACAACTGAGAGGGGGGGGTGAATCAGTTGTTACCATGCTTAAACAATTATGCTTATTTTAAAACTCTTTATAGTGCAGTCAATGACAATCACAATAATGCAAGGAGGTAAGCAATAGAAAATTCAACATCAGTCATACATATGAAATATACAAAGACATATATTTCCTGAGGAAACCCATAAAGGGTAAAAACCTCTTCTTCTTGGTATGATAAGTAATCTTTACATTCTGTACATTATCATACATATGAGCTCCAACTCATTGTGAGGCTACAACCTATATTTTGCAAGCTGCAACTTGCTAAGAGCACCAACTCTCTATTTTCTCTAGCACCTACTAGAAGGAAGCACCAACTCCCTGGTTTCTCTAGCACCCACTAGAAGGAAGCACCAACTCCCTGGTTTCTTTAGCACCCACTAGAAGGAAGCAACAACTCCCTAAGTATTCCAGCACCAACTGGATGGAAGCACCAACTTCCAGTCACACAGGCACCAACCTGTATAACAAAGAACAATAGTTCTCCCTTGCACCACCCTGCCACCCTAATTTTTCTGGCTGCAACCAGATGGAAGCTACAAATCCCTATGTTCAAGCACCCACTTGAACCTCTGAGGACAACAGTCCTCCCTAGCACCTCCCTACCACCCTGAGATATAAAGTTTGCTATTTGTAAATTTATCACAGTGATACAATATTTATCAATGGCTTATCGGTCTCATCACTGTTCTGCTACACTGCTCTGGTCTACCTGCATCAGTGTCTTCCTACACACTTTCCTTATGCTTTATGTTCTTCTACCCTTTATGCTCAGTGCACCCTGTCCCTTCTATGCACCATTCCTCTTCTGTGCATTTCAGCTACTACACTCTACCTCCTTCTATACACACAAATCACTCTCAACAGCCTTGACTCTCTTCTCTTTTCTATGTTTTTATACCCTCTATGCATCTTCTGCATCCTCTATTGACAATGCTTTTGCATTGTCTCCCCATGTCGAGTGCTCTGCCTGATCATCATTGCAACTCTTTAACTTTTCTAGCGGTTAAGCCCATGCGTCCATCATCACTAGGTGTTATGCCGAGATTCCTTAGCCTCTCCAGCAATCAAGACTCTTCGTCTTCTCTATCACAGTCGATCTCATTCCCTCTATTATAGTTCCAGGCTCCAATGGTCTTACATCTGTCAATAGCCTCTATGAACAATATTCATTCTACTGGAAGATGCTTCGAGACTCTTCATCTTCTCTGGCGATCACCCTGAAGTCTCTTCGATTCCTCTGGTAGAAACCATCAGTTGTTTCTAGCAGTTACACTGTGAACCTATTGAGCCTTGTGCCTTTGGCACCTTTCACCTTTCCTTTCACATGTGGCCTCAAGCGGTGACCACACGCCTGTTCAGAAGGTGCTTTTGTGACTCGTGTTTCGTGGATCTGGGGATGAGGCATCTCGAATCTCCAAGTCGCAATCTTCGAAATGGAACTTGGTTTCACTAGCTCCTTCCTCCATCTTCTGCAGATGTGACCACTGGCTGTGACCACAGCCTTATTCGAAACTGCATTTTGCAATTTTGCATTTCGCGAATTTGTTGCGAGTCACTTTGACTCTTCCAACTCCCGATCACGAAATGGAGCCTTGCAACTTGTAAGCTCTTTCCTTCACATGCCCACAGTTGTGACCAAACGTTTATCCATAAAGGGCTTTCGCGATTTTGCATTTTGGCATTTTGACATTCCTGTGGTGAAGAGTATCGACTCTTCATGTTACAACTGCCGAAAAGGAGCTTAGCTTGGTGCTAGCTCCTCCCTCTCACATGACCACTGACAGTGACCACAACCTACACCAAAAGGTATTTCAACGTTTTGCATTTTGGTGTTTCAACATTTCTGTGGTGAAGTGTTTCAACACTCCAAGTCACGAACCCTGAAATTTTCATCATTTCACATTTCAGCATTTCGGCATTTCTGTGTTGAAGTGTTTCGACACTCCAAGTCATGAACCCTGAAATTTTCGGCATTTCGCATTTCACAACTTTGGGACTCCTGTGATGAAGAGTCTCGACTCTTCATGTTGCGATCGTCGAAACTCTGAAATCGAGTCAGATCAACGATCCACAATCTTGATGGTTCAACGATCCAGATCTTTTTGTGATTTCGCGTATCGTGAATTCCTGCCGTGAGTTGCTTCCTTGACTCCTCCAACTCCTGATATCCGAAACTCCAAAATGGAGTTAGATCAATGGTCCACAATCTCCCTTTGATCAACGACTCAGATTAAGTCGTGGTTTCACATTTCACGATTTCGTCATTCTTGTCATGAGTGTTCTTGACACCTCCAACTCTTGGTATCCGAAACTCCGAAATGTCGTGGTTTCGCATTTCACAATTTCATCATTCTTGTCGTGAGTTGCTTCCTTGACTCCTAGAGTTTTTTCTTCTGATCTTGCCATGCAATCATCGTTGTGCTACTGGTCTTGATCTTTGCCATCAATGACAAACATGCATACTCTGCCTCTATCTGAAAACATGCCAACAATCTCCCCCTTTGGCATTGATGGAAACCCCTTGAAGAACGTCCAGCTATACCACTGTAGCATCCTTGAAATTACCACACTTTCTCCCCCTTTGACATCAATTTCAAAGAAGAAACACGCTCCCCCTGAGTTGTTGCAGTACATACTCCCCCTGTCAACTATGAGCAGCTTAGAAATACAACAGATATTCAATAAGTACTCCCCCTGACCAGGTGACCAGTTTAGATGAAAGAAGTTATAACCCCCAACTTTTGACGAAGATATCCAAAAGGGGTCACTGCTTACAGTTTAGTAAAGATATCAACAATCTGTTCTATGGAAGAAATATAATTCAGCTGAACAATTCTGTTTGTAACTTGTTCTCTGAGAAAATGGTATTTTATTGGAATATGCTTAGTCT
>JZKD02S2217183.1:376673-394848 GCA_000966675.3 Picea glauca | reverse complement strand
ATCAAATAGAGGAGGCTTAGTGGCTGAAGTCCCTTCATGACTTGTCATGTTTAAGCTTACAGATCTACCTTTAGATAAAAGGAACCTGCTCTGATACCAATTGTTGGACAACTAAGAGGGGGGGGGTGTGAATTAGTTGTTACCGTGCTTAAACAATTATGCTTATTTTAAAACTCTTTACAGATCACTCAATGACAATCAAAATAATGCAGAGAGGTAAGAAATAGAACATTCTACATCAGTCACACATATGAAATATGCAGAGACAGATATTTCCCGAGGAAACCCATAAAGGGTAGAAACCTCTTCTTCTTGGTATGATAAGTAATCTTTACATTCTATACATTATCATACATATCAGCTCCAACTCATTGTGAGGCTACAACCTCTGTTTTGCAAGCTGCAACTTGCTGAGAGCACCAACTCTCTGTTTTCTCTAGCACCTACTAGAAGGAAGCACCAACTCTCTGGTTTCTCTAGCACCCACTAGAAGGAAGCACCAAATCCCTGGTTTCTCTAGCACCCACTAGAAGGAAGCACCAACTCCCTGGTTTCTCTAGAACACACTAGAAGGAAGAAACAACTCCCTAAGTGTTCTATCACCAACCGGATGGAAGCACCAACTTCCAGTCACACAGGCACGAACCTGTATAATAGAGAACAACAGTTCTCCCTTGCACCACCCTGCCACCCTGCTTTTTCTAGCTGCAACCAGATGGAAGCTACAACTCCATGTGTTCAACCACCCACTTGAACCTCTGAGGAAAATAGTCCTCCCTAACACCTCCCTACCACCCTAAGATATAAATTTTTCTATCTGTAAATTTATCACAGTGATACAATATCTATCAATGGCTTACCAGTCTCATCATTGTTCTGCTACACTACTTTGCTCTACCTGCATCAGTGTCTTCCTGCACACTTTCCTTATGCTTTATGTTCTTCTTCTCTTTATGCTCTGTGCATCCTGTCCCTTCTATGCACCTTTCCTCTTCTATGCATTTCAACTGCTACACTCTACCTCCTTCTACACACATGAATCACTCTCAACAGCCCTGAATCGCTTCTTTGTTCTGTGTTTTTATACCCTTTGTGCATCTTCTGCATCCTCTATTCACAATTCTTCTACATGCTCTCCCCATGTCGAGTGCTCTGCCTAATCAACATTGCAACTCTTCATATTTTCTGGTGGTTAAACCCATGCGTCCATCATCACTGGGTGTTATGCCGAGATTCCTTAGCCTCTCTAGCAGTTGAGACTCTTCGTCTTTTCTATCACAGTCGAGCTCATTCCCTCTATTGCAGTTCTAGGATCCAACGGTCTTACATCTGTCAATAGCCTCTATGAACCGTCTTCATTCCACTAGAATATACCTCGAGACTCTTCATCTTCTCTGGCGATCACCCTGAAGTCTCTTTGAGTCCTTTGGCAGAAACCATCAGTCGTTTCTAACAGTTACACTGTGAACCTATTGAGCCTTATGCCTTTGGAACCTTTCACCTTTCCTTTCATATGTGGCCTTAGGTGGTGACCACATGCCTGTTCCAAAGGTGCTTTTGTGACTCACGTTTCGTGGATATGGGAATGAGGCATCTCGACTCTCCAATTCGCAATATCCGAAATGGAGCTTGGTTGCTCTAGCTCCTTCCTCCATCTTTCGCAGATGTGACTACTGGCTGTGACCACAGCCTTATTCGAAACTGCATTTCGCAATTTCTCATTTTGCGAATTTGTTGCAAGTCACTCTGACTCTTCCAACTCCCGATCACAAAATGGAGCCTTGCAACTTGAAAGCTCCTTCCTTCACATGCCCACAGTTGTGACCAAGTGTTTATCCATAAAGTTTTTCACAATTTCACATTTCGGCATTCCGACATTCCTGTGGTGAAGAGTCTCGACTCTTCATGTTACAATCACCAAAAAGGAGCTTAGCTTGGTGCTAGCTCCTCCCTCTCACATGACCACTAACAGTGACCACAGCCTACACTGAAAGGTATTTCAACGTTTCTCATTCCAGCGTTTCGGATTTTCTGTGGTGAAGTGTTTTGACACTCCAAGTCACGAACCCCGAAATTTTTGGTGTTTCGGGATTTCTGTGTTGAAGTGTTTCAACAATCCAGGTCACGAACCCCAAAATTTTTGGTGTTTCGCATTTTGCAACTTCGGGACTCCTATGATGAAGAGTCTCGACTCTTCATGTTGCGATCGCCGAAACTCCAAAATCGAGTCAGATCAACAGTCCACAATCTTGATGGTTCGACGGTCCAGATCTTTTCGTGATTTCTCATATCGCGAGTTCCTACCGTGAGTTGCTTCCTTGACTCCTCCAACTCCCAGTATCCAAAACTCCGAAATGGAGTCAGATCAATGGTCCAAAATCTCCCTTTGATCAACGACTCAGATTAAGTCATGGTTTCACATTTCTCAATTTCATCATTCTTGTCGTGAGTTTTCTTGACACCTCCAACTCCCAGTATCTGAAACTCTGAAATGTCATGATTTCACATTTCACAATTTCATCATTCTTGTCGTGAGTTGCTTCCTTGACTCCTGGAGTTTTCACTTTTGATCTTGCCATGCGATCATCATCACGCTTCTAGTCTTGATCTTTGCCATCAATGACAAACATGCATCCTCTGCCTCTATCTGAAAACATGCCAACACCCTGCTCCACTAGAAGCTGACAAAGCCACCTGGTTCATTGAGCGGATCCATCACATCCGCCAACAGGTTCAGGATATTCTACAGAAGTCTAATTCCAAGTACAAGAAACACCATGATCAACATCATGTGCCACATAAGTTTCAGGTGGACGATAAAGTTTGGTTGCACCTGCAAATAGAACGCCTTACAGGACCTCCTAAACAAAACAAAACAAGAGAGAAGATTTTCTTTCCAAACATAAAGAAGAATACTCAAAGGTTTGGAAAAGGAAGAAAAATAAATAAAGAGGGGGAGATAAAACTATTTTTCATGAGAAAGGATTTGATAATCTAGATAAATATGACAGAGAGATTCACTATTTTGATTCTCACTCTAAACATGTACACCCCATTTCTAGAAAAGGTAAGGTTGGGACATTTCTTTGTGAAGATGGAAATTCAAGTTTACAGTACTCTTTTGGATGAGAGAAGTCATATTATTGGTCCTTGTCAAAAAGGAATGTAAAGGTAGAAAAAAATTCAAATAAAGTCAAAACTAAAGCTTCACCCTATTCAGAAGACTAATGTCATGACCTTGGAGTGGAAGGTTTGTTCAGTAAAAACAATCAAATAGAAGGATCAGTGTTGGATACTTGTAGCAGGGACAACTTGGACAATGATAAGTTGTCAACAAGTGGGAAATTAGATATATACTTTTGAAGAATTATAACTACATCATGGTTTGCAAATTGAATGATGAAATGAAGGTCAAGAAGATTTCACTTGAATAATTGTTGCATGAAAAAGAGAAGGTTGTAGATATTTTCACCAAACCCCTTCCTAGAGAAACATTTGAATATCTCAGACAGAAGTTGCGAGTGATATCCCTCTCACCTCATCAGTAAATGAAAGCACAAGCTTAGGGGGAGTATACTTTTTCCATTGATGTCAAAGGGGGAGAAGTTGCAGACAAAGGAAGAATTGCAAACACAAGGAAACATGCAGATGGGGAGAGTATAATAATTGACTAAGGGTTTCCATCTGTTATCACTGAAATTTTGTCCGCAAATGGTTACAAGAATTCAACATTGCCAAATAGTTATGAGGTCACCCATGGACCAAATTATCACAAAATCATTTATAAAGGGTAAAAAAATATACAACCAGTGACAAAATTAAAGGCGCTATGAATACACAGGGCACGCATGCACATGCACAAAACAAAAATGAAAGAATCATGCGCATGCGCCTGATGCACGACTGTTGTCACAAAAAGTCGCGCATTTGAGAAACGATGCATTTATGAGAGTGGTCGGCCTCCCACCCACTTCTGGTTCAGCTTCCAAGACCTAGAAATGCCCTAATTAGCCTCTTTACACACTACAAACTGGTTGGACAATACCTCAAAGAAATGCTATAAAAAGACCATGGATGCACTTCATTTTTCAAGGAATTCAATAGCAAAGTTATGCTATCACTATTCTCTTAAAGAATCATCTATTATCATCAAGAGTATACTAGCATCATTACATTGGGCAATCCATCTCACCCCTTGAGTGGATTAGCAAAAAATTCTTTCACCATTTTCATTTTCAAAGTTGTAAGAAGAGCTTATTTGTGGGGATCCAAGAGCCCTCCCTTGGAGGAAGAAGGGACTCATAGTCCTCTTTATTCTTGGTGTTTTCTTTCACTAATATCAACCTTACCATTGGTGACATGGGTCTTGTTGTTTCTTTTTTCCTTATGTCCCTATGCTCATTAGTTTAGTTGTTGTTTTATTTCTTAGTTTATTTCTTAGTTGTTCTTTTATATTTCTTTCTCTAACCCTTTTTCTTACAACTGTCCTGCTTAGCAAACCCAACTAAGCTTGCAAGCACCTCTATTTTCCTCACCAAGGTTACGAAAGAGGCGCAACAGATTGGCGACTCCACTAGGGAATGGTATCAATTTCCTACCTCATTTGGATTTTTCTAGCTCTTCTTTTGGTTTATTTAACTTGCAGGTGCATTAACCGGCCCAAGCCGACCTTCTAAACATCCAATTCCAAGTTGAATTGGGAGAATTCCATCTGTAATTTTCATTCACGACCATGTGTCATCTGTGCATGGGTTTTTTGGCCCACAGGCACGCATCGTGTGCACATGCACCTAAGTCACAGCTCTGTTCTGTGCACCTGCACCCATAAGTTCGTTTTGGTCTACGCACAGGCGCTCGGTGTGCCTCTATCTCCACTGAGACCTGTGCACCTATGCAAAAATTACACATTGTAAGGTTTTTTGTGATTTGGGGAAGGCCCTTAGACTTCTTAAAAGTGATTTCATGCATGTTTTAACCTGCACCACACTTAGTCCCCTCTTCATATAAAGGGATCAGTCAAAACACATAGGCACTTAGTGGGTTAAAATCATTATTTCCTCTTTTTCTTTCATTTTCACCACATGGATGGCTTGTTTTGACTAAAAATATAAGTTGGAAATAATTTATGATCACATCTAACTTGCATTGGGACTAGAAGTTAGACAACAATCACTTAGTATGATCTTCTCTCGCGCCTCCAAGCGACCTTGAGAATTAGAAAAAGATTGTGGGACAATTTCATCTCCCTTAAAAAGATTAAAACCTTTAGGAGAGGAAAACAACCCTTCTTGGGACTCCTCTTAGTTTATTTTTCAAACACATCTTAATATTGTAACGGGCCTATACATGCCCACATGCTACAAAGATAGGATAATGTTGAAATTGACTTTCTTAGATTAAATCACTAGGGAAGTTTAAAGGTTTTGTAACTGGCCCATACATGCTCACATGATCACAATCTAGGATATTTTCAAAGCTTTTCTTAGATTACATCACAATAGGGAGTTAAAAGAATAGTAACAGACCCACATGTCCACATGCTAGCTTCCTAGGGACTTTTGAATTACGCAAGGTTGTACCAAATGCATTTAGTTAATTAGGTAATCAACACTTGTAAGGACCAAGTGAAGTCCACATGCATCAAGGTGACACCTAAATTCATTAAAACATTGGCACACTTTCACTCATTCACACACAAAAGTCACTTATCACTCACATAGTTTCTTCTTGAAATGTGGAGGTCAAAGTAAGTTTCCTCCAAAGGGATTCTGAAACACCCCACGCTTTTCTTAACGAAACTACCCACTCCCATTTAATTTCAACAAGGTTGGTTCACACCCCCAACCTCCCAAACAACTACATCTAAATTTTTTCTAAAAACTCACTAAGTTTTCCTCCACAGGAGGTGCCAAAAGAAATTTTTTAGTCTAGGTAGGATTTTGGGGATAGGCATCCAACTAACTCCCCGTTATCTAGTTCTCACATTGTCAAAACCATAGAAGTTGTCAAATAGGGAACTGAAAATCCTCCAAATCAAGTGTTCCTAACACCATAAGGCAGGGAGATACATGTGAAGGGTTGAAGGCCGAGGTCCAATTGTTATGTGCATCCCCCTTTGAGGAACCCACCTCTTGGACAGGATCCAGCCCGTGACCCATTTCTTAGGCCGAAAATCTAAATGTCGCACTTTGACCGAGGTACCTAGTGACCAAATTTTAGGACATCTACCCAGGTGGCAATTGTGGGCTGCAATTTCACCTTGATCGAATTTTGTGTGGCTATTGGGAAATATTGCCAACTCTTTCAGGATATGCCCCTTTACCCCTCATTATCACTGATTATTTCATCCTTCACTAGTGTCTCTTCTAGTGACTTCAGACCCCACTGTTGAGTACTATTGGAAGGTCTAGTGCTATTTGAGAGGAAGGACGTTACATCTTTTAGGACACGAACATTTGTTTTCTTTGATTCCCCACGTAGACAAAACCCACTTATTCACATATACGCTTCTTTTTTTAAAAACACTTTATGTATGATGCACTTCTGATTACATTTTGATTTATATATATATATATATATTGTGTAAAGATTTGCAACAAAGGTTCTTGTTTACTTTCTCTCATCACATTTTGCACACATCCACTCTACTAGTCGGACATCATAGGGGACCCACAGAACCTCTGTCGTTCTAGACACTTACTAAACCTCCCTCTTATTTTAGGGGGAGTTCCTAGTCTTTCCAACTCATCGGCACCACCTTCACACACTCCTGTGAGTGCCATTGTCTTAGGATCAGCTTTGCTTGGTTCCACATTACTTGGGTCCACTTCCCAAGTCTCTCCATCCACTCGCTCTCCTTTACACGGAAGCGGGGGGCCAACTTCCTCTCAAGGGGGAAGTACCAACCCACTTAGTCCCCCTCAAGGGTCAGGTTCACAACACACTCACACCATGGCTGGAGCTAACCCTCCCCCCCCACTACAGATGCCGTATTTGGCCTCTCTTAACATACCAGATCTAAGCAACCTCACCAATGATCCTGTATTGCATGACCCCACATGGCCTGCAATGCCCACTAAACTACCTTCAGACATCCCCAAGTTTGAAGGAAAGGCAGGAGATGACCCTGCCAACCATGTTATGACTTTCCACCTATGGTGCTCTTCCAACAACATTATGGATGATTCCATCAGACTACGATTATTTCAGTGCACACTCACTGGCCCATCTGCCAAATGGTATGTAGATGAAAAATTAGGGTCCCATGCGACTTTCGAGTCCTTGGCCAAAGCATTTTTGACCTTCTTCCAATTACCAATCCACCATGACAATGGTCTTGAACTACTCTCTAATTTCAAACAAACCTCAGCCACACATATCACTGATCACATTCATGAGTGGTGTAGACGACGTAGTTTATGCAAAGCTGAAACCACCAAACAATAGTGTCTTGAATGGTTTCTCAGATCACTTGTCTCTCTCCTCGGTAAATATGTAGCTTCTACCTTTCCTCAATCTAAAGAAGAAGCCATCAGTAAGGCTCAACAATACGACCTCATCTATTCATAATCAGGGTACTTATACATAGTACTTCCTAATCTCCCCAAACCTGTGCCATTCGTTCAAGACAAACCTAGGATGTCTCACTCAACAAACGGATTGATTGGTAATACCACACACCACAGTCCTCAACCCCAACCACCACCAAGGTATGGCACACCTCAATATCCACCGACATGTGGGGGAACCTTTTATTACCCCCCACCCCCTTATCAATAGCCATACCCTGTTACAATTCCCATACTCACTCCCACCATACCCTCTACACCCCCACTTACTACCCTCCTTGCCACAGCTGGGGGTAGGAGAAAGAAGAAGGAGCCCACAACTCCACTTCCCCCGCAAATACAACCCCCTTGCGCGCTATGTGAGAAATATGGACACCAAACCAACAACTGCCCATCTCTACTGGAGTTACAGAACTTGATTCCACTTCATCAAACTCCATCAACACTCACCACAGTAGAAACTACTACCTCTACCACCCCTCACTCAAGTAATAAAGGGTTGTGAACCAAATTCGCTTGCGCTATGTGTTCAGAATATGGCCATTATACCTACCATTGCCCAGCACTGCCTCAATTCCGACAAACATTAGCCGCAGTACGCCAAAGCTTCCAGAAAAAACCTAATCCAACTACATCATCCCTACACAACATCACTGACATCCATTATGTCACCACTTTAGTCAATGAACGTATGAGATGCCCTTGCTCTCTATGTGAGTCCTTATATCATTTTACATACTAATGTAATATGATCATTGAATACAGACAACGCCAATTGACCCTGATTCAAACCCCTACAGAATCGATGGTTGACCTTACCTCGTCACTAGAGATTCTTCATATCATTTCTCTTGAACCCGAGGCCCTCCCAATGCCTCCATGGTTCTTGGATGACCTATCCGAGGATTCACCCCCAAATACCCCCAATTCTCTCGTTCATTTCCCTATGAAAATTTTACATCCAACTACCATGGGTACTCCTCAATACTTCAATATTTGGTTTATGTCGAGCGAACCATTGCAATCTCATTGCGTCGTTTCCCCTTCTTCTTCATCACCAGGGGGCAACCACACGACAACAATCACCGATATCACTCTTCATGACCCCTTGTATTCCCTCCAATTCCACTATGATGAGGAAATACTCGAAGAGTTAAACACCCTCGACTACCCATGGGATGCGCTACACCACAGAGCGCTCTTCTTTCCACAGGAATCCTCCCCGCCTCCTAACCAACACCCCATATACATGGTCAAAACCAAGGATTTTATCCCATCAGGGC
Organism: Picea glauca; assembly: GCA_000966675.3. Taxonomy (NCBI): domain Eukaryota; kingdom Viridiplantae; phylum Streptophyta; class Pinopsida; order Pinales; family Pinaceae; genus Picea; species Picea glauca. Next base: position 385,997 of record JZKD02S2217183.1, on the reverse strand, counting down.
ACATTGACTGGTTCAACAACCCCATTCTTGCCCCTGATGCTTTTGAAGAAGGCAACATGGCCAACATTTCCCAGACCATCACAATCGACATTTCCATAAAAAATGGCGTCGTCGAGGAAATCACCATTGGAGCCGCTTGCACTCCTCAAGAAATCACCACCTATAAAGCCCTTTTCCAAGAATATCAGGATATTTTTGCCTATTCATACAAAGAAATGCCTAGCCTTGATACCTCTATCGTTGAACATCGCATCAAAACCTGGCCAGACATCACACCAGTTCGTTAAAAACAGCTACCGCTACACCCATCCAAAGTAGTGGCCATCAAAGCCGAGATTGACAAATTACGCACAGCTGGGTTCATCTACCCCATCGCCTATACCTCATGGGTTTCCAACCCTGTACCCATTAACAAAAAATAGAGCACTATCCACGTCTACACGGACTTTCGTGATCTCAATCACGCATGTCCCAAAGACAACTTTCCAACGCCTTTCATCGATCAAATTATCGATGACTACACAAGCCACGAGGCTCTATCCTTCATGAACGGTTTCTCAGGTTATAATCAAATCCAAATTCACCTAGCTGATCAATACAAAACCACATTCACTACCCCTTGGGGTACTTTTTCATACCGTGTCATGCCTTTTGGCTTAAAGAATGCTGGCGCAACATTCCAACGGGCTATGACATACATTTTTCACGATCTGGCTTATATCATCCTCACATACTTGGAAAACCTCACAACTCGATCCAAGAAGCGAACCCAACATCTCGATGGTTTACAGATCATCTTCCAATGGTGTCGTCAGTACAACATCCTCTTGAACCCCCTCAAGTGTGTGTTCAGCGTCACTGCAGGGCACCTCCTTGGATTCATCACTTCCCAAAGTGATATTACAATGGACCCCCTCAAAGTCCAAGCCATCATAGAAATTTCACCTCCCTGGAATTTACGTCAACTCCAGAGCCTACAAGGAAAAGCTAACTTTCTACGGTGATTTGTCCCAGACTACGCCACTCGCGCACATAGTTTCCTTTGCTTACTACGCCATGACATCCCATTTTACTGGGATGAACATGCCCTAAAATCCTTTGACAATATTAAAATGACGCTCTCTAATGCCCCTTTGATTAGTGCACTTGACTACAATTGCGACTATATCCTCTACATATCAGCATCAACTATCTCAGTAGCAGGAGTTCTCATTCAAATCGGTGATGACGATCGTGAGCATGTCATTTATTACATTAGTAAAAACCTCTCAAGGCCACCCTTGAAGTACAAACATGAAGAGAAACTAGCCCTTGCAGTTGTCCTCGCATTCCAAAAACTGCGTCATTACATTATGACTTGCACGACTAAGGTCATAGTCGATTCCAACCCTATGCAATACTTGCTTAGTCGTTGGCAAATTAATGGAAAATTTCCCGATGGATCATTATCCTTCAGGAATACAATCTTGAATTCTCAACACCCAAGAGCAAGAAATCTCTTGTCCTCACCGAACTTGTCAAGGCCTTCCCCTATGATACTACTAGTGCCCCCATCAATATCGACTTTCTCGACGAACATCTCTTTTACATCACTTCGGATGATCCTTGGTACGATGACCTTCTCATCTGCCTCCGAACTCAAAAGTTCACTCATCACCTTTCACGAGATGATCATCGTTGTATTCGCCACGAGACCCCCCTCTACCTCCTCATCAGAGACATCTTATACTGGCAAGGGGTCGACACCATTCTTCGTCAATGCCTGACCATTGACGAGGCCGATAGAGTCTTGAATGAATGCCATAACAACGCATGTGGGGGGCATCTTTCAGGAATGTCCACTGCTTAGAAAATCATCCGAGCATGTTACTTTTGGCCTACATTGTTTCACGATTGCATTCATGTCATGAAATGATGCAAGAAGTGTCAGCTTTACGCCAAAAAAGCACGAGAATCACCTGCTCTTCTTCATCCAGTCATTACTGTCGGCCCCTTTTGTAAATGCGGCATCGACTTCATGACCTGTAATCCCCCCTCCAACAATGGGCACAAATACATTGTTGTCGTAGTCGATTACCTCACAAAATGGGTGGAAGCTATTCCCACCTTCAACAACATCGTTGACACCGCAATGCATTTTTTCTTTAACCATGCCATATCCCGCTTTGGAGTACCCCTCTAACTAGTTTCCAATCATGGGAAACACTTCGAGAATGAGATTTTCGTCGAACTCTCATCTCAGTTAGGATTCTCCCACAAGTTTGCCTCACCATATTACCCTTAGTCTAATGGACAGGTCGAAGCAATTAACAAGGTCCTCAAGACCATGTTATAGCGCATGGTTAATAAACATAAAACCAAATGGCATCATAAGTTATTTTCTACGCTATGGGCTTACCATACAGCCGTGAAAATAGCCATTGGTTTCACACCATTTCATCTAGTCCATGGGGTTGAGGCCACTCTTCTCATCGAGTACGAAATTCCCACCTTACACACCACAATTGAGCTATTACCCGACACTTCTCCAATGGAGCAGCGCTTGCTGAACATAGAGTCCCTAGATGAAGATCGTTGATCTTCCTTACAACACAATGAGGTAGCTAAAAAATGGTCAAAGGCCTCCTTTGATTGCCATGTCAACCTTTGTTCATTTCATGAAGGTGACCTCGTCCTTGCTTACGATATTGCTCACGATACCTTTGGTTATGGAAAATTTGAGTCACTATGGCATGGCCCATATATTATCCAACATTCCCTCACCAAAGGCGCATACATCCTAGCCTCTCCCGAAGGCCTCTCTCTCAAAGAACCCGTCAACGGGTTATACTTAAAGAAATTTTATGCCTAAGCATAGAAATTCTACTTTAGGTTATTTCTTTTATAGTGTTTTTTCTTTTTTCCATCCCTCATGTCTAAACTATCATTTGTGTTATTGATAGATGCTTCCTCCATTGGCCTACCACATCAGTTATGCCGATGACGCCAACCATTGGACACAAAATATCGTGTCGGCAGCTTGGGCCCTCTATACCCCCTCCCATGAAATGCTCCATTCGAGAGACATATGTTTGGGTTCAGCCACCAACAGCCAAGCTGAATACACTGTCGTCATTGGCCTCCTCGCCAATGCCCAGCATCATTGTATTTGTCACCTTAGCATCTTTCTCGACTCTCAACTAGTCATTCTCCAACTCAACAATGTGTACCACATTCGCGATCCTTGCCTCTTTCGCAAATACCTGCAGGTTAGACTTTTATCTCGACATTTTGATTTCATTACATTTACACATATTCCAAGACAATTGAATCAAATTACATATAACTTAGCTAACATTCTGTTAGACTGGCATATATCACATCAAGATACCTCTACACATACATAAACATATCAAAAACTCGTCACAACATATATAGATTAGACATCATCAAACATTAAAAAGCACATGTAAACATCACATAGATCTCAAAATGTATACTCATGTATATATAACTTGATCCATAGTGCCATCCAAATGTTTACATGCAAAAATACAAGTATCTGCAGGCCAGTAAAGCACCTCGGTACAAAATGGGCTCACCAGCCTATATACAAAAATACAACAATACATAGAGCACCACTCACCATAGTGCCATCCAAATGTTTACATACATAGTGCCATACAACAATACATAGAGCACCTCTAGAGCACCACCTCCTGCCCCTCCCTCAGGTGGTGGTCCTCCACCCACTACTGGTCCCTCCGGACCGGGAGGTAACCGTCCGGTCATAGCAACACTTGTCACTTCTACTCATCATACCACGGCCCGCCACAACGACAGAACCCCCACACACTGCTCCAGGATTCCCTCATCCTAGATACACGACCACATGCCCTCAGGCACGCCCTATAGCACCGCCTCTAGGCGATGACGAATATCCTCAAAATCTGCTCTGGCATCTGCCGGAGGAGCATGTGATGGCTCGACACCTGGGTCATCAAACCAATGTCTCCTCGCTTCTCTATCATCCTCAGTTGGTCTCTCCCTGACGTCCTCATGCCGATGTCTCTCTCCTACCTGTAGCCCTCCCCGTAGTGGTCTCTCTGGCTCCTCGTGAGCCGACGCCCTCGGCAACTCAACCTCACACCCGCGAGGTGCCACATCTGCACATACACACACCCAAAAGATAGTATCATCATCTATACCAAATACATATGTCATTCTATCTCAAAAAACATATATATATATAACTCATAAACATACCTCGGTGATCAAAAACCTCCCCTGGAGGTAACACCATGTCCGGATCATCCCAGAAGTCAACACTAGCATATGGGAACTGCAATATCACCTGCGACATCTACTGCCACATCTGTGCCACCTAAGTCATGAAGAAGTGGCCACCCTCGTGACCGCTGTGGTGAAGCAAAATAGTCAACCACCACCTCATTCATGGCTCTCACACCCTAGGAGCGCCCAATAAAATCCTAGGGCGCAACATAGGCACCCTCTCCAAAAACCAGGCCACTAGGATGGACCCAAAGGAAAACTCTCCTGTATTAGTGGACCGACAACGGTCCAGCTGCCCTACCATCCTGGCATGTAGTGTAAGCCCCTAGGCAAAGTGCTCACCAGCCAGTACCCTCTCCATAATACTCAGCTGACCACCACTGATCCGCTGCATCGCAAGGGACCCATACACCCTCACAATCATCGTTGCTATACAACGATGTGCTAGAGCATCCATCACCCCGATGCTCACGACAGAACCTGACATAAAGTTCACCTTGGAACAATACCTTTAGCCCATTGTCACTAACACCACATCTGCAGGTAATACTGGCTCCACAGGTAGGGGCATTCCCCAAAATGGGAGCCCAGTAAAAAAATATATGTCCTCCACCGTAGTGAAGGTAATCTGCTCTCCCTGCACCATAAAACAATGTAGGTCTAGACTCCACATATGGATAAGGAACTATAGGAGATACTCCTGTGCCTGTATCAATGGGCACTCAAAAAACTTCAGCAGCCCACATGCTACCAAAGTCGCACGAACCCCCATCTCCTCAATCACCATGGCATCCCTCAACTGGGACCAATCCCGCTCTCTTCAACTGATTGGCATCATGCACAATGATCGCCTCTGCAGCCACATAAAACAATCCCAGGTCAGCCACCTTGACCATCAAAAACATTAAAAAGATAAGTTTTACACCCGTCAACCTTGCCCCCAAGGCGTGGTTGTTTAACCCATAGGCGCGCACACATGCGCGCCTGTTCACCCCACAGGCGTGCTCATATGCGCACCTGTTCACTCCACTGGTGCGCACTCAAGTGCACCTGTCCATCTCACAGGCATGCATGCATGCATGCCTACTCATCCTACAAGGGTGCCTCCATGCGCCCCTGTCAAGAACACAAGCACGCATCAAAGCGCACCTATCCACTACACAACCGCGCACATATGTGAGGCTATGTAGCCAACAGGAGCACACATAATGCATGCCTTTGTCCCCCTTATAGGTGCCCCCATGTGCAACTATCTAGATGGAAGGCGTGCACTTGTGCACGCATATGCCCAGATCGCCTGCGCACTTGGGGGCCCACACTCATAAAACCCCCTGTACGACCCTCCGTATAGGCCCTGCCCAGAAATGAAAAACCTAATTCTATGCAGGATGATCAGACTACTAACCTGAAGCTCTCTAATCCTGGATCGACTGCCTCGTTCTCCCAGAATCTCCAAATCTCCTCTGAATACCTCTCGTCCAGTCACTTTGGCAGCAAGTACAAAGGAGGTGGCAATGTGGGCGCTACAGCTATATATAGGCCTTTCCGCCAAACTTCCAATAACCATTCCGGGAGCTCCGGGTGTCCGTTCTTCGATCTATCTTCATCCACGGGATCAACATCCCGTCATCTACATCACGACAATCCCTGGGCCAATTTTTATCCTTAGCCCCTGGGGCACCATTTTTTCATACCTCGTCTAGGTACGCATGCTCATGTTCAAAGTTATCAAATAAATGCTCATTTGTTCGATTCTCTTCAGATATTGTTCACGTCGGGTATTTGGTTTTCATGTGTGTAGGTATTTGGTCATCATACATCAACGCCACCCCTTCAGGTATATAATCAATACTGGCATGTAATTATTCCCTCTGAATCTCAATTTCATCTCCAGTCACACCCTCTGACATTTTCCTATAGGATTTCCATCTCCGACTCTGCAGTACCAATACCTCCATTTGCATCTTCCGTACTGTCACCCAGTAGCACTCTCCCCCAAATGAGTTGTCTCATTCATATCACCCTTTTTCACTTTGAAACTCATGTTGTTTTTCATCCCTGTATGGATGGAGTCCTGATAATCTTACATCATGTCGTGAATTAGCCACATACTCCTTCTCCTCATTTTTTTAGCTTTCCCACCAGACTCCCAAATTATCTCTTCCAGGTTCTATTTTGAATGCACCTCCATAGTTTCATGAACCCTCCATTTCATACCCAATCAGTTTGCCCCTCTGCAAATTTCCCTTCATTTCAACTACCTCATACAGAAACCCACCCATGGGCCCCCCACCCTCCACCAGTTCTCCAAGCAAATGGCGCCCTCACCGGACCAACCATATTACATTGGGGCACCTGTTTCTGTATTTGTACACTCATCCCAACTTATTATTTATTTATTGTACAAACACCTTTGTTTCCAGCATTTACATTACCTTTTTGTCATCACCTTTCGCAACCTTCTTCCCTTTTTTGGAAAACGCAACCCGTGTCGCCCTTTTTTTGGGGCACCCCTTATCATCTACCCTTGTTGACATCGTCCATATACTCCAAGTATCCCACTGGCCACTTACCTCTGCCCTCTGAGTTTGTTCACTTTTTCCTGCCTCTGGCACAACTTATCCCACGTCTTGTTGTCCCCCTGGCACTCGACTTAGTTGAATAGTTGCGACCACTTATACTTCGCATATACCCCCAACCAAAGGAAGTCTTGAGTCTTCATACATCTTGACTTCAACCATGTACCTCCTCCAGTTCATCATCTCACCTAGTAGATTTCACGAAGCCCTTTTCTTCTGGGAGTCGCATCCCCCTTTTGTTGACATCAGCACAGTTTTCCATAAGGGTGACAATATCTTGACTCTCATTACCTTTCCAACGAGATATCTCGGATGGCACAAGGAGAACTATAATTTCTCCATGCTATCATTGGCCCCCATAACATTCGACTTCAACACTTTCTCATGTTACGGTGGGTCTTACTCTACGACTATTGCAGTTATTTCTTATATTTTCCGAAGACCTCTGAACTGGGTTGGGCTATCAATGCCTACAGATTCCGTGATATTTCTTACAGATGTCACTGCCTACCGTTCAGAGTATGTTCCTCCACAGAATTGTCTTCTTCCTTTATCATGACCGCCCCTGAGGGCACTGCAGTTGTCTACATCAACACATCATTCCCCTTTTGAGTTACATGACATGAGCATGGGGCATGCCCGCCTCGTTTGTACACAGTTTATTTTGACACACCTTATGGAAGGTTGGGTTCTACATGTTCCCTTCTCCCTTCAACGAGTAAGTCTTGACAATCCCACTATCGCTCTCTCTTACAATGACACTCTCAGTAGAAGAAACATTGATGGATTTCGGCTATATGTATGCTCCTAACCTCATCCATCAGGGGGCATCTATTATCACTAAAATTTCGTCCATAAATGGTTACAAGAATTCAGCATCGCCAAATAGTTATGAGGTCACCCATGGACCAAAATTATCACAAAAGCATTTCTAAAGGGTCAAAAACTATACAAACAGTGAAAACATTAAGGCTCTATGAATACATAGGGCATGTGTGCACATGTGCAAAACATAAATGTAGGAATCACGAGCATGCACCCGATGTGCGACTGTTGTCGCAAAAATCCACGCACCTGAGAAACGACGCATTTATGAGAGTGGTTGGCCTCCCACCCACTTCTGGTTCAGCTTCCAAGTTGATTTGACACTCAAATATGGACTGGATTCGACTGGATGGCTGGTCAAAGGCCTAGAAATGCCCTAATTAGCCTCTTTACACACTACAAACTGGTTGGACAATACCTCAAAGAAATGCTATAAAAAGACCATGGATGCACTTCATTTTTCAAGGAATTCAATAGCAAAGTTATGCTGCCACTATTCTCTTGAAGAATCCTCTATTCTCATCAAGAGTAAACTAGCATCATTGCATTGGGCAATCCATCTCACCCCTTGAGTGGATTAGCAAAAAAATCTTTCACCATTTTCATTTTCAAAGTTGTAAGAAGATCTTATTTGTGGGGGTCCAAGAGCCCTCCCTTGGAGGAAGAAGGGACTCATAGTCCTCTTTCTTATTGGTGTTTTCTTTCACTAATATCAACCTTACCATTGGTGACATGGGTATTGTTGTTTCTTTTGTCCTTATGTCCCTATGCTCATTAGTTTAGTTGTTGTTTTATTTCTTAGTTTATTTCTTAGTTGTTCTTTTATATTTCTTTCTCTAACACTTTTCCTTACAGCTGTCCTGCTTAGCAAACCCAACTAAGCTTGCAAGCACCTCTATTTTTCTCACCAAGGTGATGAAAGAGGTGCAACACTATCAATGAAAAAGGGGGATATTGTTGGAAATATTGTTGTCATTGATGTCAAAAACAAGGGGAGACTACAAATGTCCAAGATAAATATTGCAAGATGGAGATAGTTTGAAATATTGTTTTTTGTATTTTTGATGCTCAATATGGATACCCTATATTCGAAGTAATTTTTACTCTATATACCTATATCAAATGGGATCATAGGTTATATGGTTGGAAACATCATTTCGATACCTTTCCAACAGTATATGGAACTCCCTCTAACTCATTAGGAATAAGGAGATATAAAAAAAATTGTCAGTTAATCAAGCCAAAAAGTTCAGGTTGGCTAAGTTAGTATTTATAGGTTAGCTCTAAAAGTGAGCATAGAAACACTATAAATACAATATATATGTGCACATTTGAAGATCATCCAAGCAAGAGATCAAGTTTGAGGTGCACATAAGAGATATGAGGTGTACTCGAGGAGCTAGGGAGTATTTTTGGGGTATAAAGGTGTACAAGAGGAGTTTTCTTGTTCTTAAGGTGCACTATGAAACAATGAATGTTTGTGATGCACTAAAATTTGGGATTATATTTTGGGAATGATGTTATGAGGCTCTGTAGAGAATGAAGGCTAAACCTAACTAGGATTTGAAGATATGGGTATGATGATGTTGTGAAATGCATGAAGTATGAAGCATGCAGGGGAAGTCATAAATACTATGTATATGAAGAT
>JZKD02S2217183.1:327312-344445 GCA_000966675.3 Picea glauca | reverse complement strand
ATATATATATATATATATATATATATATATATATATATAAACCTTTTTTATAAATTTTCCAAAAACATTTGACAGAGTTTATGATAAACATTGAGTTCACCATTTCATACAATGATCGGTCTACGCAACTACACAAGTAATATAATATAATGCAAAACTATTCAAGGCCACTATCATTAACTATACATCAAAGCAGATTAAATTTTTTAAAAATTTCTTTTGGAATTTATGTTCACGATAAGAGCGTGTTTCTATATAATTATGTGTCAAGACAGAGCAATTTATGTAACTCATTGAAAATTAATATTTTTTAAAAGTTTCTTTTGAAATTTCTGTTCATGGTAAGATCGTGATTCTATATAACTGTGTGTCAAGACATACTCTACTTTTTATAACTCTGTGTTAAGAAAGATCAAAGTATCTGTAGATCAAGTCAATTTATTACTTGGATTGTGGATATCCATGATGCTTGAGGAAAACTTCAAACTTATATAGTTTGGTGATCTTCAAACACAAGTCCAACAAATGCAAAATATCTCACATCCATTTTGCATATAAAATTTTACATATCTTCATTTTCTCTGCACAGATACACATTTAGTTTCAAATCTTATTACTTCTCAACAACAAATATAGAAATAAAAATTGATTTAAGATACCTTAGTAACATCTTAACAAACATTATTAAATTACAAGCTCTACTAACATCTTAATAAACATTATTAAATTACAAGCTCTACCAAATTATTAAGTAATGTTAGAATCCTAAAATAGATAACTTCTATAAGTAATGTCATAAATTAGAATACTTAACTAGATTACTATTTGTATAACAACAACATAGCCAATAGAAAATTAGCACAAAATAAATTTTTAGAAACTACTAATAGATAACAGCAAAATCCCCATAAAGAGGCAACATAACCCTATGATATAGATCAACATGGAATCAGATTTGTAGTATTGACATCACAGAAATCATTAAAAATGAAAACCCAAAAAGAATTGAGCCCTTTCATCTTTGAACCAATAAACTGTTTACACTCTAACCAATTCAAACATGATTCACAACATCCTTTGCTTCTATTTTGCTCACCAATTATTCCCCACGGGGACACAATACATTCATAAGTCCATTCATAAAATGATGAAACAGTTTGTGTTTTTTCACAATATTGGAAATCAAATTTGTTGCATTGTGGCTAACACAAAAGCTTTTAGTGATCCCTTATAACAGTGCCAAGGCTTGTCTCTTGATAAGACCAAATGAAATAGCTAACTTTTTTACGTAACTGCTGAGAATCTGTCCCTTCTCGCTGTGACTGATAGAATTTTTCTATTGGGTGCATACCATGCCTCTTGTATATACCCAGCAAAGTTCTTCAGCATTGCATAAATGTTCTCTGGTAAAGGGAGTGATCTATCTCCATCAATTTATTTGAATCCAACATCCCAATTTTTTTTAAACCCCATTCTTTTATCACTGATATCACCTCCACTACATCATCCCATCTCCTAGCAACAACATAATGTTATAGTGAAATTATAGCATTATTCAAAATGTTGGGTTTTTTTTGAATTTTTTTATGTTTAATTTTGCCTAGAATTTGGTTAAAAATTGTTGAAACAACAAATTTAAGTGGTTAAGACACTCTAAATATAATTTAAATAACAAAAAATTGTATTTTCATCCATATTTATGTTTATACATTCACATAGCCTAATTCTATTAATTCTGTCATACTTTTACAAGACTACAAATCTTGTAATATCGCCATTTCCACGCTTCTGCAGCATAGAGACAGTGCTCAAAATTTGTCTAAATGAAGTCCCTTACAATAATCTCAAGAGCGAATCTGACCCACAAAAGCTTGTTCAAATCTTCAAGCAATCAACAGAGGAACCAGACTCATTCGTGATTTGCTCAAGCTTGTTCAAAAAATTCAAGCAATTTGACCCACAAAAGCTTGTTCAAATCTGATAAATTGTGAAGCAAGAAATGCAGAGAGAAAGAATCGAACAGAAAACAGTATATTAGAATATATGAAGAAGAGTACAATGAGAAGAGTTAATGAAGAAGATATAATGCAAAGGGAAATAGCTGAGCTAAATAGGCTCAAGCAAATCAAGAATAGAAAGTACAGCTGGCCAGGATAGCTGGCAGTGTATAGTCAGTCTGTTGAGGTTACATTATATTTAACACTCCCTCTTAAACTCAACAGTTACAATCATCAGCACTAATTATGCCTAAGTGTTGTCTTTGAAAATCAAAAATAGATTTTCCTAGTGGCTTTGTAAAGATATCAACAAGCTGATCTCGAGAACCACATAATTGTAGTACAATATCACCATTATTGACTAGCTCGCGTATGAAATGAAAACGAGTGTCAATGTGTTTTCTTTTCTTATGAAACACATGATTTTTGGATAGAGAAATTGATGAAGTATTGTCATAGAAAATAGGAGTTGGATCCTTTTCTGTATGTGACATATCTTTCAATATTCTTCTCAGCCACACAGCTTGACAAGAAACTGAGGTAGCAGCGACATACTCTGCCTCTGCAGAAGATATTGAAACAATTGGTTGCTTCTTTGATGCCCATGAGATTAGGTTCGAGCCTAGGTGAAAATCATGTCCAGATGTGCTTTTCCTGTCATCTAGGCTGCCTGCAAAATCACTGTCTATGTAACCAGAAAGTTGATTGCTATCAGATTTAGTGTACCATAAGCTGAAATTGAGAGTTCCTGCAACATATCTCAGAATTCGTTTCACCATTTTCCAATGAGAATCTTTGGGGGATTCCATGAATCTGGAAACAAGGCTAGCTACATACATAATGTTAGGCCTAGTTGTTGTAAGATACAACAAACTGCCTACTAAACTTTTGTATAGGGTAGAGTCCACTGTAGGACCTTCATCATTCTTGCTCAATTTTCTGCCTAGTGGTATGGGGGTTTCTGCTGGATTGCATTCTTCCATGAGAAATATTTTGAGGATGTCTGCTGCATACATTTTCTGATAGACAAAAATGCCTTTGGCTGATTGATGAACCTCAATCCCTAAAAAATATTTCATTATGCCAAGATCTGTCATCTCAAACTCAGATTGCATGGCATGTTTAAAATATTTTAACTCAAGATTTCTTGTATAGATCATGTCATCAACATATAAACATACAATCAAAATTTTACCGTGATGATCTATTTTGGTGTAAAGATTTGGCTCATTTTGACTTCTGCTGAAACCACTTTTGATCAGATAAGTGTCAATTCTGCTGTACCAAGCTCTTAGAGCTTGCTTTAAGCCATACAAGGCTTTCTTTAGCCGATATACTTTGGCTGGGTGCTCTTGGACTTCAAATCCAGGTGGTTGATCGACATAAACTTATTCTTCTAAGAAACCATTCAGGAATGATGACTTGACATCCATCTGGTATACTTGCCATTTGTGTTGGGCTGCTATGGCCCATAGAGTCCTTACAGTGTCTAATCTTGCTACTGGAGAAAAAGTTTCATCATAATCAGTACCTGGTTGTTGTGAGAATCCTTTGGCAACAAGTCTTGCCTTGTGTTTTTCAATCTGCCCTTTTTAATTGAGTTTAGTTTTGTAAACCCACTTGAAGCCAATACTCTTCTTGTGACTTGGAAAATCAACAAGATCCCATGTCTTGTTCTTCTCAATGGAGTCAATTTCTTAGTTCATGGCTTGAACCCAATGTGGCTCCTTAGTTGCTTCCTTAAAGGATGTAGGTTGACATGACATTAAAGCAAAAAGGTTGTGTTGTTCAAGGTCATCCAACTGTTGATGGATTTCTCTCAAACTTCGAGTTCTCTGATTTTGTGGTTTAGAGAATGATTCTCTGCTGTAAGTTGAGGTATCCTGAGAATTTTCAGGTTATCTTTGTACCTACAATCTTGGAAGAATAGTTTGAGGTACTTGCTGTCCTGAATTTTCCGCATTTTCAGAACTTGGCAGCAATGAAATTTGACTGTCCATTTGCTGATTTTTTGAATCATTACAGAATTGATTTTCCAGAAATTTTACATCTCTGCTGAGAAATAGTTTCGTGGAGATTGGATTGTAAAGCCTGTAATCTTTAGATGTTTCACTATATCTAGTGAAAATACATTTCTCACTTTTGTCATCAAGTTTTTTTCTTAATTCGGAAGGTATGTGAGCGTATGCTATGCATCCAAATGTCCTTAGATGTGCAACATTTATCTTTGTCCCACTCCATGCTTCTTGGGGAACTTTCATCTTTACACTTGTGGCTGGAGATCTATTCAAGAGATAAATTGACCATGCTACTGCTTCAGCCCAAAAAATGTTTGACATATTTTTCTCTTTGAGAAGTGTTCTTGCCATATTCATTATTGTTTGATTTTTCCTTTCAGCCACTCCATTTTGTTGTGGAGTATACGTGGCTGTTGTTTGCATCATAATGCCTTGTGATTTGCAGAAATTTGCAAACTCTCTGGAGTTGTATTCTCCTCCTCCATCAGACCTGAGTGCTTTGATATATTTGCCACTCTGTTTTTCAGCTTATGCCTTGAATTCTTTGAATTTTGCAAAAGTTTCAGACTTGTGTCTGAGAAAATAGATCCATATTTTTCTATTGAAATCATCAATAAACATTAGAAAGTAAAAGCTACCACCTATTGACTCTATTTGCATTGGTCCACATAGGTCAGTGTGAACAAGTTCAAGATGTTGTTTGGCTTGATTTGATGACTGTGGAAAACTAGTTCTCTTATGTTTTCCAAGTATGCAAGACTCACATGGGGTAATTTGCTCTTTAAATATAGGAAGACCTTTGACCATGGAGTTCTTCTGAAGAAGACTTAGACTCTTAAATGGTAGATGTCCAAATCTTGTATGCCAACCCATAGTTTCAATCAGGGTAGATGCACTCTGTGCATGTGGTTGAATCAGATTTGCAGTTCTGAGTGTAAGGGGAAACATCCTATTCAGAGTCATATGGATTTCAGAAATTAGTTTTCTGCTGGGGTTTTTGTCATATATTTTGCAAGATGCTCGCTCAAAAAGTACTTTATAGCCATGTTCAATGAGTTGTCTTACACTTAACAAATTATGTTTCAGATCTGGAACATGATAGACATTGTTTATGTATTTCTTGACATTTTGTTTAGTAAGAATAGGAATAGTTCATTTTCCTTGAACCTTGACTAAGTAATCATTTCCAAGTGTAATATCAGATGAGATTGAAGAATAAATGCATGAAAGTAATTCTTTGTTACCTGTCGTGTGATTGGTGCATCCACTATCCAACAACCAGAGATCTTTAGGTTGATGTTCAGTGTTGTGACATGAAAGAAACATACCTCCTGAGTTTTCTCCTGTGTGATTTGACACATGTGCTCTGCCTGAGAGCTGATCTGATTGCTTCTTCCTGCATTCAAATTCATAGTGCCCATACTTTTTGTAGTAATAGCATTGAATGCTTGATTTCTCATTTGATCTTCTTCCTCTGCCTCTTTGAGGCTGGAAATTCTGATATTGATTTTGTTGTTGTTGTCTTTGACCTTGGAAATTTTGATTCGGATACTGTTGTCTATTGCCTCCACTGGAGTGAGGGTTACTGTGATTGCTCCCTCTTCCTTGGTGACCTATGATTCTTCCTCTGCCTCTCCCTCTGCTAAAGGAGAATTGAGTTTTGAAAGCATTGGATATTGACTCATCTGTGAGATGCAGTCCGGTCTCATGTGTCACCAGAGAACCAATTAGCTCATCTGTTGAAAAACATGATAGATCCTTGGATTCAAGGATTGTTGTTACAACCATTTCAAATTTCTTGGGTAAACTTATGAGGACTTTCTCAACAATGTGTTGATCAGTGATGGTTTCACCAATCAATCTAATCTGGTCCACGATGCCCATGACTCTGGTAATGAACTGATCCACATTTTTAGACTCTGTCATCTTTAGAGTCTCGAATTACATCCTTAAAGTCTGCAGTTTAACTGTTTTGACCCTATCATTTCCTTGATAGGAAGATTTAAGGATATCCTAGGCCTAGTTTGAAGTACTAGCACCTGTGATTTTTGAGAAAATTGAATCATCCACAGAATTTTGAATCCAAAATTTAGGTTTATTTTCTTTGTTCCTATGTGTTGCCTGAGCAATTCTCTGCGGATTTGTCATAGCAGAAAGGGCTCCTGGATTAGGTTCCACATATCCAAGATCCACTGGATCCCAACACTCTTGTGCTTGCAAGAAGGATCTCATCCGAAGAGACCAGAACTCATAGTTATTTCCAAGAAGAATCGGACCCTCTATTTGTCCTAAATTGGTAGACGTCGCCATCTTTTAAGGAATTCAGCAAAACAGAAAAAAAATAAAAAATTCTTACTTACTTGTCTCCTGCGTGTAATTTGCAGTGGTTTCGGAACTCTGTTAGACGAGACCTTTGAACTCTCCAACTTTTGATTGCCGAAACGCCGATTGTCGATGAGAGCTTATCGGCCTTGGATTGGCCCTTAGTCTCCGATCAATGTGACCACACGCCTAAAGGTTAAAGTGCTACGGGCTTTTCCAGTTCTTTGTCCTCTTGAATCTTTGATCGCCAATTTATCGATTCTCCGATATGACTTTTCTCGCCTTAGCCCCTCCTGGCTATGCCCTAGTCTATGTGACTAGTTCTCACAAGACCGTGACCTTATTTTTCTTTCAAGGTTTTTCATCTTCAAAATCCCGATGTGCTCTAACTTCAGTTAGCCCTCTGAGCTAGACTTGTGGTTCATGCGACCTTGCCTTATATGACTACAGTCATACCTCTTTTCCTTTCGTGAAATTTCCTGAATGCTTTGATCTCCTCCACACATCCTCCTATGATGGACGGTCCTGATCTCTTCTCACGATTTCGAGACTTCAAATGCTCAGAACGTCTCATCTTTAGGATTCGCGATTTTCCGAATCCCGTAATGCCGATGGACTCTCCTATCGGGATTTTTTTTTTCGAAGGCTTCGATCACTGCCACGCGTCCAAATAGATGGATGGCTCAAGTCTTCTTTGGAGGTTTCATTGTGGAGATTCTCGATCCCTCATTTTGACGAGATGACATCAGTTGGGCCCCATAACAGAGCTTTCCTCATTTCGGGATTTCGGACTTCGCAATTCTGAAATGCTCGTGCTTCTTGTCCTTAGGATTCGTGAAACGTCGAATCCCGATATGTCGATGGCCCTTTCCTTTTGGGACTTTCCTCGAGGAAGTAGATTTTTTCCACGCATCCCCTCAAGATGGACGGTCCTTGTCGTTCGCGATTTGCGACACCCGATGACAGAAATCCTCTGTCAACTTGAAACCCCGGTAGCTGATATGTCGACGGTTTCCTCGATGTTCGCCATGTGTCCAAACAAATGGACGACTGTGATCTTTTCGAGATTTCATGATTTGCGATGTCGGGATTTCACGTATCGGGGTTTTGGAGAGCAATCTCCTTCACTTTTCCAACTCCCGATCCCCGATTTTGCGATGGGATAATATCGACGGCTCATGATCTTTCGCGATCCAACGGTCCAGAAAATCTCGTGATTTCACGATTCAGGAATTCTCACGACAGTCTTCTGACCTTTACACCTTGCGAGTCAGCAAAATGCCGAGATCTCGCCACGTGTTTCTTGATGGATGATCCAAATGATTTCGTGACTTCGCAAGTCAAATTTCTCCTGTGCGGTGCAAAGGACTAAACCTCGTGCACCTTCTCACTGATCCAACAGCTGTCAGTCCTCTGCGCAAGATCTAACGGCTAAAATTCTTTCATCTTTTCCATGCTCTCTTCGTCCCTTCTGAACTGGTTTCCCGCTCTGGATCTGTTCACAAGACGAATCTTACGGCCTCAATGGCTGTTCTTTGCACATGAGATGCGTTCTTTGTTCCTGTGGAAGAAAGATTCATGAATCTTTCAAAGATTTGAAAGAAATACACAGATTCTTTGAAGCTTGGTGTTGTCTGCTGCAATCTTTAACAGATTTGAGCGATTTCCAAAATTCTTTAAGTGATGCTGCCTTCTGCAGCAATCTTTCACAAATTTGAGTGCATTCTGTGAAATCTTCAACGTTTCTTCCTTCTGAATCTCTTCTTCGTGAATTCTTTGATGATTCTTGAAAATTACAAGAATCTTTAAAGTTTCTTCGTCTGCACTCTCTTCTTCCTCGATCTTTTGAGCGTTGTGCGCTCTGCTTTGGCGCGTGAGCTTCTTACGCTGATCTTTTGAGCGTATGATTTTCTGCTTCCTCGTGGAAGTTTTCCTATGAGGATGTTTCGAGAGTATGACGAACAACTCTCCAAGCCTTGTGAAAAATCTGTGTCAAATTTCTCTCAAGATCCGTGTAAGCTCTGCGCTGTTTGAGGATTGTGTTGCTCTCCAGCCTGTGTGAAGAGGCTTACTGCTGAAGCTCTGATACCATGATAAATTGTGAAGTAAGAAATGTAGAGAGAAAGAATCGAACAGAAAAAAATATATTAGAATATATGAAGAAGAGTACAATGAGAAGAGTTAATGAAGAAGATACTATGCAAAGGGAAATAGTTGAGCTAAATAGGCTCAAGAAAATCAAGAATAGAAAGTACAGTTGGCCAGAACAGCTGGCAGTGTATAGTCAACATGTTGAGGTTACATTATATTTAACAAAATCTTCAAGCAGTAGAGAAATCAAAGAGGCGACATTTGATTTATTTGATTTTTGTTAGAATCATCTTTTATTTTCATCTCTGAATGTAATTAACATAATGAATTTCAAAATAGAAAACATAAATATATAAACAAATCTATCATATTATTATTCATTGTGGAAATTCTGTAATTAACAAAACATGATTTTGCAAATTTTGTAATTAACAAAATAATTAACCGAGTAAAAAAGAGAACATCATTGAAGAGACTCATAAAAAAGCACGTTAAAATTATCAATAAAAAAAGTGTTTATATTAATCATTACCCATAAAAGTAAAATTTATTGACTATAAATGACAGAGAAGAGAATCTTTAATTTAATAAAATGTGAAACATCATCATTAAAACTGAAAATAGAGTTACAAAATGTTAAAAGAGCTATGAAAGAATACCAAAAATGATCAGAAAGGGCGTGCAAATACAAAGTTGTTTTAGTATCTGTGTTCAACATCAACAAAAATCTAAGCTAATCATGTAGTTTGTAAATTCTGTAAACCAACTTTTATTTGATCTTTTGGGCGATGGGGTGTTGGGAAACAACAAGGGAATGGGTAGGTTCATTGTCCATGTCATTTGTTTTGAATTTTATTTTTAAGCTACAAGGTTATTATGAGACTCATAGAGTAGAGCTAAAATCGGTGACCTGGCCTAATCCGACGCAACAAACCGGTGAAAAATAATCAAGAAGTTTACTTGATTCTTGTAGGCAGTCAAGTGTGAGTTCGTCAAACCATACATAACAATTAATTGCGCAAAATTAAGTGACAATCTAATGGGGAGTTGTTACAAATAGGGAATCAATCCTACATATCTAATCGAAGTTATATATATCATTCAAGAAATACAAAAAAGGAGAGAGAAACTGCCTCTAGTTTGATTGAACTGGGGTTACTTATCTTTTTCCACGCAGTAAAGTGTGAGTTTATTCATGTATTATCGATATGTTCATTTAAAACAAATATAAAACTTTGTGTTTAATCAAAACAAGAGTGCAATGCATTTAATTATAGATCTTTATTCTTCTAATTATTTAAAACAAACACAAAACACTTGATGTAGTGCAATGAATTTAATTATAGATGTAGAAAAGATATTGACCATAAAGTTTTTTTAAGATATGATAGGAAATTTTATAATCATAGAAACATTTCCAAAAAACCATTCATGGTGAATCTAAGTTTATTGTTCATAGTCACACATGTTCCTAGCAACAGAGATTTCTACACAAAGAAGGAAAGGGGAATAAGACTTAAACTAGATGAAATTAATGACAATAGACTCAAATTATTTCATAATTTAGTTATACAACCACCACTCCCTTACAATAGACTAGAATGTTGATAAACTTTGACTTTCATTAGTGTTGTTGGGAGTATTTCTTGTAGTGGCCAACAAATGTGTTATATCTAATTGGAATTTTGGACCAAGGCTAAAAAAAGTGTGTCTGATACTTTTTAGTGTCCTCAAAATATTTGTTGACAGGCGAAATCGACCGTCCGTCAACTGGAAGAGTGGAACCGGTCCTGGGTTGTCTAATAACACAAGCCGTTTGGAATGAACCACCCTGACGGGTTTAGCGGCTCCGTTAGCCGATCTAAGGTCCTAAGAAAACCAAAGAGAAAACTAATCTAAACTAACTAATCTAACTAAAACAGATAAAACAAACTAAACTAACTAACAATAAATAAACTGAACTAATCTAACTAATCTAATTAAAAATAACTATTAAACAAACTAACTAATCTACTATCTATATATACAAACTACTAACTAATACTATACTAACTACTACTTGAGATATAACTTATTTACAAAATGTACAATATCTACAAAATACAGATTTAAATAAAACCTGCAAAACTCATTAGCTTTCTGCCCTAAGACAGAGGAAGGTATTTCTTTTTTGATTTTATAATTTTATAAAAAAGAAATAAAACTTACTGAAATTAAACAATCTAATATACTAACTCTACATATATCTAACTAAACTTATATCTAAACTAAATTACTAATAATATACTAAACAAACAAATGACAAACTGACCTGGAAACACTCCGGATTTGTCCTGTGTATGATGACTTCGAAGCTGGTCGGAGGAAGGAAACTCGCACCGGATGATCCAAAAGCTTCTCGTAAACAATAGGCTGCGCTTCTCTTTGAGTTGTTTATAGGACAAACAAGACATAAAAAATCATAACAATTATATGATTTATAAATCTCTGCAATAAGGGAAACCTGTTATGCAAAAAACTTATACTTAATAATTCAACTTATGAAGAAGAGAAATCTGTCATTCACAAACTGAATCAAGTAACTGCTATGTTTTTTTAAGTACTGGAAGAAATCAAATATGGATTATATTGATTAAATTATATCATTTGCAAAAGACTAAGATAGCTAAACTAGTCATTAACCAAATGCAAATAGATACACATAAACATAAAACAAAATATTGATATTATGAAAAGCTAAAGCTGTAGCAGAATATCAAATTCTGTCTCAGTCTGTATTAAAATTCCATATCCTTGTTCTCCCATGAATGAGGATGGTCATTATTACAAGAATAATAAGTATTTATAAGTCTTTCCACAGGGTAAAACCTCCCTGTGGAAGTTATCAAACTGTTTACAAAATCTGGGAAGATATTCCCAAAATCAACTAAACTAGGAAACTAAAATGAAATCAAAATATCCAAATATCCTCTAAACTGTCCATCAAATCCCATACAATTTTGAATTCACCTGAAATGGACCAAAAATCACAAGTTAGAGAGATATTTTATTAATAAAACAATAAAAATTTAATTCTACAGACTTAGCTACAGAATCATCTGATTCTGTAGCTAGTCTAAAATAAGATACATGATCAGAATTAAAATTAAATCAAATCTTTTTTATAAAATCCAATCGAATTAACCAACAGTCGTTTGAAAATGAATCATGAATTGAAATTGATATTCTATTATGAACTTAAACAGGATCCACTTCATTAACCAAATACAGAGATAGAAATACTCTGTTTCAATTATGGTCATAAATTGGGTAGACGGAATCAAAACCAAACAGTTTTGCAAATCGTTTCATATCCAATATGAAGGTAATGCAATCAAACAAATCGCAGGCAAACGTTGTGTTTTCCTAACAACAAAAGATACGATCAGATCAAAACAAAATTGTTTTAAAATTATTATAGTTGTCAATGACATTAAACGATTCACGCCACAGGTAGATTAATTCAAACAGGTGCGAGAATCAACTCATACAAAATCGTAACCAGATCAATTTGAATTTGATCACAGTCATAATAGAATCAACATCAGTGATCATTGGTTATTGCAAACTGGGCAAATAAACTTGATTGGTATCAAACGAAATGATTAATTTCAAACGAATCATAACTAAGTTTAACATAGAAATAGATCGTGAATCCAAATATAACCAATCTGAATCAAGACAGAGCATTCATTGCAATACGAATCCGAATCATAACACAGTCGAGCCAACAGTACTTCAATCAATGCAAATTAACCAGCTGGGTTTAGCATGATCGTTATGAATCAAATCCATTTTATGATTTGGGCGCGTTTGTATAGGCTTAAAATAAAAAGAAATGTTTCCGAAGAAACAGAGTCACATTGGAAATGATCCGAGTTGAATTCTTGCGTTTTGAAAGTCCTATGGCACAGCAAACCGTAACAATTAACGTCATCAAAATCGTTGCCAATCATAGTGTATGCATTATAACGAAATCAAATCAAAATGTGATTGTTTTCTAAATTGAGTATAAGAAACACTTCCTGTCTTGAATAGATACAAATGACTTCGATTGACAGCAGAGCATCCATTTTAACTCATTCAAACAAATCAAATCCACACTAAGATCAATCAAATCGATGAAAATCTAAGAGAAGCTAAACTGGGAAAAACGAAATTCCATTTAGTCAAAACAAAGCTATGTATATAATGCATACAATGTAACAGAGCCAATCAATGCTGTGAACAGAGCTGTTTAAAACCGAATTCAAATCGTTATATAAACCTAGATTATTTACAAAAATAAGTGATATCAAAATATACCTGTGTAACGACGAGGCTGCTCAATTATGCCAACTTAGAATTCACGACAGTCGTGGCTGATTCCACATTTTTAAACAAGATGGAGCCTGTCGTCTTTTGTTTCTTATCTGTCGCTTGTAGCTTGGGCTTTTGACTGGTAAGCAGTGCAATCTGGTCCTCCAAAGATTGAATCCTTGATTGGAGAATCGGAACATCAAGATAATATCTCTCTAACCATGAACTGCATTGATCACAAGGTGGAACTGTAGATTTAGACAGAGAAGGAGAGGGTTTGGATAAATGACTGAGGGTTTCACAAGGCAACTTAATGCCTGGGTAGTTAGGGTCGTCCTGTAGGCAGGGGGGTAGGTTTGACACAAAGTCATATGAGGGTTTGGCAGACAAACCTTGTGAATATGGATATTCTCTAGCCAAGAAATGCTCGACTTCCGAATCAGAGTCCTCACTCAACACGATAGGGTTTGGTTCGACAGGGGGTTTTGGCTTATTTCTTGCCATTCATGAAATCAAATGTGCATTCTTTTTCCCTTTGGCGTTTGCAGTGAGGTTTGCCTTGGGCTTATTGCCCATAGGCTTAACATTCTCAACACTCTTAGTCACAGTGTGGGGTAAGTCTATAGGAGGGTTGGCCGAGGGTTTAGGCAGAAGGATATGGTAGGGTACTGGGGGTACAACCTTGACCTCACTCACCACAGGTTTGTCAACCTGTGTAGGGTTCGAATCCTCAAAACCATTTCGAGCAATGAAATTTCTCCAACAATCTCCGTGTAGACTCAAATGACAGACAATGATAAGCTTAACCAGCACATAATGAAAAAGGCTACTATCAGCCTGGTGTCTTTTGTACTTCTTCGACATTTTAAACAGGCTTCGATGCAAATAATAGGGCATATTGAGAGAGTATCCCATAAAAACCATAAGCAAATGCCGGTGGTGGAGGAACACCAGCCCGTTCAGATAGTGATCGAAATGTGACCTCGAAAGGAGAAGTTTTCACACTTACAGTTGTGAAAACTTAATGAAGACAAATTTGCAAATGTCACAAAAATGAAAGTGTCGTCTATTTAAAAAATGCGACGAAAAACTTGATGTTTGCAAGACACAGGTGTAAGCAGCTTATAGATGATAAAAAAAAATGAGTTGCCTGCCAACAATGGCGACACACTGGAAGAAGCAGTTATCTCTGTAAAAGTAACAAATTTAGATTAAGACAGCCAAGAAAATTTCAACTCAAAATAACAACCAGAAAGTCGTTCAAACATCATCATTAATCATTTTTTTTTTTAGCAGTGTTTTAAAAGATGAAAACCAATAACAATCTTAAGATCAGCAAGTCACGACATTAATGATAAAATCTCCAATACTGTTGGCATGGCCACTGCTGCTAGCAGGCTTCCATAGCCTCAACAGGGTCTCCATTTAACCCACTCTGACATCTGTATCCTGTCAAGAAGTTCTGGATCAGAATAAAGGACATTAAAGAGGTTTCTTATATTTTTTGCATATTTTCATGTACCCGACATTGCTTCGCTGCTAGCAGGCCTGTTCAATACCCCGAAGAAGTTGTCTTGGTGCCATGCTTGCATTTACCCGCTGCCAGCAGACCTGTTCAGTATCCCGACAGGTTTACAAGAACTTCCCACAGCTCTTATTAATAATTTTATTTTGTTTTTCTTTTGTAGATAGCTAAGCGGGGTGACGCTGAAAGTCTTGATATTTTAGCATATTTTTTAGACCTCATCAAAATTTTTAGCACTATCCTTTATTTATCTCTAGAGATGTTTTATTTACAAAACAACTTCCTACGACAGGGAGACATCTTTTTGAGTCATTCCTTTACGGAAAAGGAACAGCGTAAAAAGATAATAGATGATCATGACAAGCTTTGCTCAGAGATTGAAATCAGTAAACTTCTTTCAAACAAAAAACAATTTCCAACGTAGATATCAGTTTTAGCAATATATCATTGATGTTTGTACAAACTTTCAGAAGTTATTTCAGTGAAGAAATTTTTCTACCGTCTTTGTCTGAATGGCTCAGTGTACAGGTATGTGTATATCTAAAAACACAAACTGATCAATCAAATCAAAATAAAAATAAATAAAAAGAAAAAGAAAGTGCAAACAAAAATGAAATATTTACATAATATACAAGGGTAGTTATCAAGAAAAGTATCTCTTCAGGGCTTGGCCATTCACCAGATAGGTGTCAAGCTGCCCTTCAAGATTCTGCAATCAAAAGGAATTAGGACCCAACTTTTCAGCAATTAAAAATGGTCCAAGCCATAAGTTTTGAAACTTGGTGTGCTCACCCTTTCCTTCGTGTGGTTTGTCCCATTTCAAAACGAGATCGTCTACTTCAAAATTTCTATCAGAATCAGAATTAGAATCGAACCAGCTTTTAATTAATTGTTGATGTTGATCTAACTTGCGCTTAGCTTGGGCTCTTACTTCTTCCAACTTCATCAAAGCGTTAATTCGGTTTTCTAAAGGGGGACAATCTTCTTCTTGGACCTTTTGTGACAACTGAAGCGAAGGAAGAAGAATGTGAGGTGGCAGAATGGCTTCTCTACTATAAATGAGAAAAAAGGGGGAGTTACCGATAGCGGCTTTGGGTGTTACCCTATCAGCCCACAGTGCATTCAGTAGTGCATTGTTTCAATTCTTGTGATTCTCAGCCACGGCTCTCTTGATAATTTTGATCAAGTTCTTATTTGTTGATTCTGCTAAGCCGTTGCCCTGGGGGTAGTAACTAGCAGAATACTTCAACTTTATTCCTTTCTCCAAAGCGAACTCACTCATCTCAAGAGAATAAAAGTATGAAGCGTTATCAAAGACTAGACAATCAGGGATACCGAAACGAGTG
Organism: Picea glauca; assembly: GCA_000966675.3. Taxonomy (NCBI): domain Eukaryota; kingdom Viridiplantae; phylum Streptophyta; class Pinopsida; order Pinales; family Pinaceae; genus Picea; species Picea glauca. Next base: position 328,808 of record JZKD02S2217183.1, on the reverse strand, counting down.
ATAATATTCGAGTTTAGAAAAGCAATCACCTGACCTGTGTTAACAGTTCTCAGCGCAGCAGCTTCGGACCATCGTGTAAAGTAGTCTGTGGCTATCACAATATACTTGTGTTGTTGTGAGGATGGAGGGTGTTGGTCTCCAGTTTTGATCATTTTTTTTCCTATATTATATCACAAAGACTTCCATTTCCATACCCAGTACCACCCCTTTTGGCCTTGTTATGACACACTTGATATCTCTTTACCACTCAATGGGTTACTCAAGGTATTTTTACGTTTCAAGTTATTTTTATGCATTTTGGTACTTTAAATTAATATTGAAACTAATGTGGCTTGAGTTAGGTACTATTTCTATTTGAAATAGGATTTTCCAGTACCAGGTACCAGCTCGTACCCCGTGGAGATACCAACGAAGCTGCTAAAGATTCGCGTGTTATGGCCAGAGTGGGAGACAGTGCAAAATACATGACAGATGGAGTCATCACTCATATGATGATTGAAGGCACAATTATAGACCTGATTTGTTAATACTTCATGATTCACACTTCGTGACACTATGTGTCACGAAGATGTGAAGACCATTTTTTTTAACTGATTACGTGTTAATTTCGGATCTGGGATCCGTTTGAATTAATGTGTTTTTTCTCTAAACTTTTATGGAGGGATGATCTATATAAACAGAAGATCAGTCCTAAGAACCGTTAGATTATGTTATGTTATGAAACACATTTCTGAATACAATCTGTCTTGCGTTATGTTATTTCACTGTCATACGATTTGAGTTATTTCTTTTGAGTAAACGGAGCGTGAAGCATGGCTAGTTTTTGCGTAGGATGATTGAGTAGTTATGGTTCTTTCTTTGGGCAATTGTACCTTTTGGTTGGGCCCACCAAACAGGTTCAAGTCGCTTCTTTACTCTGTCTTAGATTTAGTTTATTCCAGTACTGTAGTATTTGCATGCATGTTAGCTTAGAGTTTAGGGATTAACTTGTTCAGAATCGTGTTTAATTATTCTTCAACTGTATCATTTCCAGCATATTGATATCTTCTACGTTGATGAGTATTGAAAGCATGGTTGATTCCTGTAGAGTTTAGAGCATGAACTAGGTTTGTTTTGTTTCCAGTTTTCAATTTGAACATAACTTAGAGTTTGAACGTACTTTGTTTTGGTTAGGATCGTTAGTTACGCTGCTTTGTTAGATAGTTAGATTATTCTGCTTTGTTAGGATAGCTAGGTTGCAAGTGAATTAGAGGAAGCTTCCGGTACCAATAGGGTAAGTAGAATATTTCTTTATTTTCCCTGTAGAATAGATTTAGATTTATTTTTAAGCATAGGACTGTTTTCTGTTGATGAACTAAATAGGAGATGATAAGTTTCAAGGTAGTCATTAGGATTCAGTTTTTAAGAGTGAGTTTGTGTTTTCTTTTAAGAATATCCTTTAGATAGGAAGTAGAATCTTACCCGCACATACAGTGTAGCAGCTCTAAGTTTACTTA
>JZKD02S2217183.1:270022-290526 GCA_000966675.3 Picea glauca | reverse complement strand
ATTCTCAGCTTCTGTTTCTATCACCATTTTTGGGAAATACTCAACTACCTTTACTTGGTTTGTAATGGAAGTTTCATTTGATTCATTGAAGAAATTTTTGAAATAATTCTTTGCTACCTCCATTATATTTTTCTGACCAGTCTGTAATAGACCCGTCTCATCTATGATCTCCCAAATAAATTTTCTTTTTCTCCTGTAGTTTGCGAAATTGTGAAAAATTTTCATATTTTGATCCTCGCTTTTGATCCAAATGGCACGACTTCTTTGACGCCATATCTCCTCTTTTTATTTTAAAAGATCATTTCTCATCCCTTCCTTTTCCTTTAATTCAATTTCCTTTTCCTTTGTAAGAATATCTATAGTCACTTCAGTTAATTGAACTGTAATATCCTGTTCCAATTCTTTAAGACGAGTATTTGATTGATCCAGTCTTTTTTTTTGCCACTCTTTGGTCCGCTCCTTTAAATCTTTAAGTTTCCATAGAAGTATTTTTTGACAGTCTAATTCATCATAATATTGAGGTTTTGTCCACATATCCTGGACCAATAAGTCAAAATCCTGGAACTGGAGCCAATAAGGATTGAGTTTAAAAGGGAAAGATTTATATAAAGGAGGCATCTCTAACTGAAGGACTATCAGAGCATGGTCCGATATGTACGGGTACTCAACCCAAGTTCTATATAGACCAATCCCTATCAATAAATCCTCTGCTATAAGAAATCTATCTAGTCTCTTGGATATCAGTGTTGCCCCTGATCGCCCATTTCTCCAAGTAGGTACCAATTTGTCTGGGGCCAGATCAATGAGATGGTTCACCTGAAAAAGGGACTTATAAAAGACCGATGTGTGTGCTGAAAAATTAGAACCTCCCTAAACTTCTTCCATATATAGTGTCACATTGAGGTCACCAGCTATAATGATATTTTTCTTTGATAAAATTCCGGAAGCAGATAAATTAGTCCAAAACAACCTTTTCTCTGTACAGGGTCCATAAACGTTTAAATCAATAATATCCTTTTGCTTGTTATAATGTGACCTGCCAGAAGTATTCCACCATAGGTTAGAGAGGCATTTAATTCATATACACACAGATCCCAAGCAACTAATAAGCCACCCGAATTTCCGACAGATCTGACTACACAGAAATACCAATAAGTCCGAATCGAACTCAAAAATCTTCTAGCCTTCTTAGAATGAACCAAAGTTTCTTGTAAACAAACTAAATCCGGACAAGTTTTATCCAAAAATCTCCTGACGGAGGCCAATTTCTGGGTGCCTCCAGTCCCCTGAAGATTTAGTGGAATACAAATCATTAAACATCCCTAGCAAGGGATTTAACTACTTTAAGTGCCCCCCCTTCGGAAGTAGAAGTAGTTTGTGTGTTAGTGGTTGGAATATAAACATTTTTCTTCCTTGCTCTTCTAGTTTTTATAGGCGAAATTTCAGAGCCAAGGCCATGAGACCATGCATAATTCTTTCCCTCTCGGATAGTAAGTGAAAAGGATGAGTTAACCTCCCCCTCCTGCTATGGCAATGTAACTGAAGACTTCCCCAAATAAATAGGCAAATTAATGGACGAGTCTTTGTCCTGGATGAATGGTAAGTAAGAGTCCAAAACATCTGACAGGGTAGTCTCTTCTCCTTCTGATTCATGATATCCCAGAATCACATACAAATTCTCCATCACAGGTGGAGATGACTCAGGTAAGGAAAGGTTTAATGAAAGACCCACAGTCTCTAAGACAACGATCGAAAAAGTGACGTCATCTCTAACCAGACAGGTAGGTTTTGTGACCAATGGAGAACCCAGAGTAGTCGCTTCTAAAACCTGACCCTTATTCCCAGAGTCTTTAGGATGAGAGCTAGAAAGGGTAATGTCGTCCCCTTCCCTTCCCATACAACCCGAAGCACAAAGTGTCGAGGATAAAAGCCACTTTGAAGAATTTAATGCTTCACATTCTACTAAAGACAAAGAGTGTAAAAGTGAAGGATAGTAAATAGATAACTTACCCAATAAAGATTAATTCAGGAAAGTTCTATCTCCCTCCTGCGTCGAAGGACCAGGTCCAATTTTGAAAAAACCAGTGCCCATTGAGGTGTCCTCAGTCATATAATCTAGGAAGGGCTCCTCACGACGTAAATGTGTGGTGCTTCGGCAAATGCTACATCTAAAAGGGACCCCCAAATAGTCCAAACTTTGAATCCGACATCTACCTCTCCACTCAATTTCTAAATTTTCCGGTAGCCCCTGAGTAATGTCCATTTCCACTAAAACCCTCCCAATATTCCTTGAGAACGCATCCAGAGCACCCGAATCAATGGACAGGAAAACCCCAAGTGAGTTTCCTATAGCCCTAAGGGCTCCCTTGTTCTAGAACTGCCAAGGAAGACCTGGCAATAAAACCAAAAATGTCGCTTGGAGAAGTAATATGTTTCAAGGTTAAAGGCAACACACCATCTTTTAACCATGAGACTACTCCCTCCATTTAGCCACCTTTTTGACAACAGGAGTGCCACGTCTTTGGGAGACCTGCAAAGGAACCCCAACCAACCTTTGGTAAGGGGAAATAACTCAGGAACATAACCAAGTAAAGGCTTCCATTCCTTTTCCAGCCAAATGGAAAGATTATCCTTCTGTATATTTCCGTAGGTAAATCTACCCACTAAACCACACAGTGCCAGATGACAAGTATCCTCCAAGCCAATGTCATCTCTGAGAACCATCTTCTTGAGCGCCTTATTAGATTTACACTATCTCCTAACCCTCGGAAAATGGGTCTTGGACTTATAACCTTTCCTATCGATACTGATAAAACCAGAAAGACTGTCCACAGAACTAGAAAAAACTTTAGAAGATGTTTTTAAAGCAGCCAAATCCTCCACTGTAAGAGGGAAATTCTCAAGTTGAGTAGAAGTGGTGAAACCTTTTCCCTACATCAAGGAAGACTTTCGTGGAGGGTAAAATGTTGAGACGTTTTCCTTTGTGCCTAAGGGCAACGAGGAGTTGTCTTGTTTTCGATGCAAATCACCTGACGTAATAAGTCCATCCTCCTGCCAGAGAATTTCGACGTCCTTACTCATTAAAAGCCTTATCTCCTCATTTAATAGTATTTTCTTGGGTGGATTCATGATAGTCCACCTGTAATCTCCGAGCCAATAAATCGGTTCAAGGTGGCCCTACACACCCCAATAAGATTTAACAAAAAACGGGTAATCACATGGCTTCATTAATGATTGAGGTATCCACCAGTGAAACCCATGAAGGCTGGATACATGAAAAACGAGAAATAAAACCAAACTTAAATGAGGCACAGATGCCTAGAAGGGAAAAGACAGAACATAATGGAGCATAGCTGACAAAATAGTAAGTGTTGAAGTAACGTAAAAAGAAGTAAAAGCTAAATAATGAAGGTTCCGGCCAAAAAAATTCATTAAAGCCTAAAATGCTACCATAACAACACTCTTGGGTAAACCTAGACTCAAATCTCTACTACAAAATACTCTAACCACTAAAGGAGAGTAATAGAAAAACAATGAAACCCCTGCTCAATAAGTCAATACAGAGATCACTACCACACCAACCCCTAACCCTGAACAAGTTCCAAGAAGGCTTCCAGTAATCCAGAACTAAGAGAAACTATGCCCGATAATATTCCCGCCTGAAAAAAATCAAAATACCTAGGAAAACCAGTACTCGGCTCTCCTTCCCAAGTGTTAGGAACATGTGATTACTAACCCTTAGGTACACACTACTTAATCTTGGAGTATAAACATAAAAACATATCGCCTCAATTGTCCCATACTAAGTGGGGACTAAATTCTCTCATTTTCATTAATCAAAATGCACTAATTGTAAGAACACATTATCTTTGAATTGCAAATACAAAAAAAGGATAATTTTATCCTTTTTAACCTGTGGCATGAATCAAATTATCTTACTTGTGTTATCACTTTTAAGGACTAGTGGGTATCCTTATGTTAAAGAGGTTATCCCTTTTAAATAATTGACCATTAACATTTCCACATTAGAAGTATGTCTAAGTTATATTAATTTTTAAAAGGATTAGGTACACAATACTTAATATTGGAATATAAACATAAAATTATATCACCTCAATTGTCTCATACTAAGTGGGGATTAACTTCTCTCTTTCTCATTAGTCAAAATGCATTAATTGTAAGAAAATTTTATCTTTGAATTTTGAATATATATAAAAAATAACCTTAGACTTTTAAACATACGACATGAATCAAATTTGAAAGATAAGGTCATATTGAACACTTTGAAAGGTTATTATGTATTCATTGATCCCATGTTGACAACATAAAATACACTATGATTTTCATTTGAAAAGGAAAAAGGAAGACCCATGATTGTGGAGATCTGTATCTTACTTGTGCTATCCATTTTAAGGAATACTGGGCATCCTTATCTTGAACGTGTTATCCCTTTTAAATAATTGACTGTCAACACTTCCACATTAGAAGTATGTCTAAGTTCTATTAATTTTTGAAAGGATTAGGTACACACTACTTAATCTTGGAATATAAACATAAAAACATATCACCTCAATTGACCCATATGATGTGGGGACTAACTTTTCTCACTCACATTAATAAAAATGCATTACAATGGTAAGAAAACATTATCTTTGAATTTTAAATATAAAAAAGTAGATCATCTTAGACTTTTAAACCTATGGGACAAATTAAATTTGAAGGATAGGGTTATATTTTGTTTTGGAAGGTTATTATATATTCAACGATTCTATGTTAACAACCTAAAATATAGTATGATTTCCATTTGAAAAGGAAAAAGGAAAATCAATGATAGTGGGCATACTTATCTTACTTCTGATATCCCTTTTAAGGAGTAATTGGTATCCTTCTCTTGAATGTGTTATCCCTTTTAAATAATTGACCATTAACACTTCCACACTATAAGTATGTCTAATTTCTATTAACTTTTAAAAGGATTAGGTACACACTACTTAATCTTGGAATATAAGCATAAAAACATATAACCTCAACTGTCTCACACTAAGTGGGGACTATCTTCTCTTACTCTCATTAATCAACATGTATTACAATTGTAAGAAAATGTTATCTTTGAATTTTGAATATAAAAAATAGATAATCTTAGACTTTTAAACCTATGGTATGAATCAAATTTGAAGGAAAAGGTTATATTTCATTTTGAAAGGTTATTATCTATTCAAAACTTTATTAATTCATAGCCATTGGATTAAGTTAGTGGAAGGATAGTGTAAGTGGAGGTGTTAACCGACGATAAGTGGTCATTGTCACTTTATGACCACTTCGACAAGTATAACTCTGGGGGAGTTGAGCAACTTGAGAATTGTAATATCCCAGAGTGTCGAAGTCCCGAAATAAATAAGGATTGTTCATCTCAACACCTGATTAACCTATGAACATTGATTTTGTTGAAGCCTCCAGATGGGTCAGGATCATCTAGTCAACGAGAGATTAAATATCAACCATCTGACCTACTAGTGGAGATAATATAAGTACATCAACGAAGTATACTTCGGGAAGTATTACTTTGAAATAATGAAAGAATGTCGAAGTTTGGAGGACTTGGTTCCAACACTGGTCTCATGATAAGGTAAAGGGGTTGATCAAAGGCCCAAATAGTCACCCAATGAAAAGGATGATCTGACGGTTTTGTTTTAATAAATCGTTGAGACCAATGGTCCGTCCATCTCAACATGGTGGCATGTTATCATATTTTCCACTGTGCACGTTAATCCTAGGATGACAAGTCACCAAATCAATTAATGGTCTAGATCTAAAGCGTGTAACCTCTAGAAAATTATTGATCAAGCAATTTCAATTTGTGTTATGGATATTCATCATTGGATCTTATCTTGATATCGATCAATGGTGCAATCCACCATTGATCATCGCTAAAAGTGGATAAGCCCATGGTTTTGGTCCCGCGGTCATAAGGAAAGTGGATTGAAGGAAGCACCTGTGCATAATTCAAATTATGTACCAGTTTAAAGAGCCTGTGGAATACTTTGACAAAGTTGGCACACAACCATTCCATTGCCGCTACAAGATCTTGTTTGCATGAAAAGGGTGAAAGTGGCTTTTTTCAGGAAGCCATAACTTTCAACTCATAGATTGGATTGGGGCATGGGAATAGTCATTAGAAATATAACTCAGAGGAGAATAACATTGAATTGTTCTAAATTGGAGAATGCTGATATATTTCTTCATGAATTGAGCAAAAAAAGGACATGTAGTATTGTTTGGATTTTTTTTTATATTATGCATAATTTTGACAAAATGGTTCCTTTCACATTTTGAATAATTAGGGAGTATAACCATATCAATTCAAGATAAGAATGCATATTCAAGAAATGGGGGAAGGAGAGGGAGCCTTTAGTCATGATATAGAAGCCAAAGGTCAAAATATTAGTGTTGGTAATGTAGAGACATAATCAAATGGGCACAGGAGAAGAGGGGAGCAAGAAACCTTAATAGAGATTGTGAGAAGCCTGAAAATAGAAGTGCAGAGTTACAAAGAAGACAATGAGGTTGATGAGAGAACAAAACCAAATAAATTCTCAAGTAATGAAAAGCCTAAATTAGTTGCATAAACAAGCAAGGGATGGATCAGACTTAAGGAAAGATGAAGAAGAAAGATGTCATGAAAGAAGAGGTAACTAAAGAAGATTTTCTCATTCAAGAAGTGCCAACAAAACTCATAGACATTACTCACCTCCTTACTCAGCAAGGAAATTTTATGCATCTGAAGACTCCATAAGCAGTCCAGAAGTGTCTCATGTTAGGCACCAAAGAAGAAGGCATGAATTGGATAGTTTGCAAGGAGAGTCGAGGAAGCTTAAGCCACCATCCTTTGATGGTGAAAGAGAAAGGGAATATGATGTTGAAGCATGGCTTCTTAGAATCATGAGGTGTTTTCAATTGCATAACTACTCCTCAAACCTAGAAGCAAGAATCACCACATACCATTTACATGGGAAAGTTGCTATGTGGTGGGATCAATTGAATAAAGTTGAGCATATTAATGAGAGTAGGATCACTTGGAAGCAGTTCAAGAAATATTTTCAGAAGGAGTACCTTTCAGAGCACTTCCATGAAAAAAAGATGCAAGAGTTCTTTGAGCTAATGTTGGGAAGCATGACCATGACATAATATGAGAAGAGGTTCTTGGGATTGTTAAAGTATGTAGGATTTATCAAAGATGAAAACGTGAAGATACAAAGGTTTTTAAGTGGACTTCCATCCTTTTATAAAGAGAAGATTCAATATGATGAGTCTAGGACATTGACTGAGACCATCATGAGGAATGATAAGTACCTGTATGAGCAAGGAAAGGGTAGAGAATCCATGCATAAATATTGGAAGGATAAGAAGAAGGATAAATATGATTAGAGGAGGAAGGAGTTCAAACCTCCTTTGAATAGAAACAACCCTAATAAAAATCAACGAGATCAGTCTGCTAAGGATGAATCCAAGAAAGAGGATTCCTTAGTGTTGTGGGTGGGAAATCCCTCCTACGGACTAGCATTAAGAGTTTTATCATGCATGCAGAAATGACCTAAAGTCTCCTACCTTTTACCAACATCCCAATCATAACTCCCATTACTTATATGCAAATACAAGGCTAAAGAGATCTGGTTATTGTACCTTAGTTTCTGTGTTTGATGTCGATCCCTTTAACACTTGGTCACTCTTTGACTGCAACTCTCCTCCCAATGCTGACCTGCATTCATAAAAGACAAACAAAGAACTCCACATGCATATAACCTATAAACTAATGGGTTAGAGATTCTATCAAAATATAATCCACTTTAAATATTGTCAATCTCATATGGCGGGACGGGAAAAGTACTTCTTTTATTAGTCTCACAAGAATAACCTTACAATGATGAGATCGACCACTGCTCCTCGAATCTGGTCCTAGGATCCTCTTCAACTATGCTCCAACTGCTTCTGTATATGCCTCTCTTCACACAATGGTTGCAAAAGGTTGGGGCAAGGGGAATACTAAATCAGGTATAGTTTCTTTGCTATGATTTTCTTCCTTCCAAATGGGACCCCTACCCCTTCTTTTATAGGCTAGAAAGGGCTAGGTAATTAGTCGAGTGATCGACTATGGACAGTCAGTCGGTTTAATTAACTTTCCCAAAACTGTGTGTTTCATCTGCAAATTTCCATTTTTTTGTGCTTTTTAGGTATACACGGGTTGTAGTGGGTCAGCCAGCGTACACATGCGTGCAATAGTGGAGCAGGGCACATATGCCTTCATAAAGAATGTTTTTTAAGAAACTGTTCAATAGTTGCTTGGAAAAGAAGTCAAATGAGATGGCTTGATTCTAGGTAAGCATGTATGGTGCAATTTAGGGTTATAACAGATGTTGCCTAATGTGTGAGGTCAGAAGAGCATCTGATGGTCGAAATACATGATCAATCTTCACCAACGTACCAAACAAGTGAGCCCATGAACCATAATTCGGGAGGTGCCATCTAAAAAATAATAATTGTCTCACCGAGGTGGGCATACCCATGCTCAGTTTGAAATAAAATCATGGCTACCAATAAAATACACTATAGATCCATGTCATATAACTATATAAAGTGTAGTCGCGAGCAATACACAATGGATCTACATCTCGAAATAAAAAAGATATACATGTATAGTATCCATCTTAAAGAAGCGAATAAGGCCTAATGGCTAGAGATGAGGCCTAAAGAGCTCAAGCAACAGCTTAAAAATCTTCATAACTTGGGTAGGAGTGTAATATGAGTGTACAAATTCACTACCCAGAGGTCTTCGACGGCTGGTCAGGAATGGACTAGAGGATTTTGATGATCAGGTTAAGGGCTTCAAGGATTTCGACCAAAGACTTGATTGGGATTTCAAGATGATCGAGCATGAGGGTAAGAGACATTCTGCAGAGTGGGGACAACTCAAGATTAGTAATAACTTCCCTTGGACAATAGCATGACATAAGATGAGACTCATGTAGCATGATATTTTGACATAAGTTCACAATGCAGGAGGCACCGCAAACTCTCCATATGTTTGGAAGAAAAACCAAATGGAGGAGGACACAACTCGATGTAGTGAGAAAAAATTCCTAAGGTCATATTAAATCCCAGGGCTTGATGAACAAATGGAAGGGTGTGCTTTGTCCAAGGGTGACTCATTGTGCTGCCAATAAAAAAGAAAATAATTTTCCCTTTCTCTTTTTGGGGTATATTTGATTTTTTTTTCTTTTTCAATAATTTTGGAAAGCTTTGAAAAAGAATAAAAGAATGCTATGTTACAAAGGAGAATCGAGTCTCATAGACATACTAGTTCCAAGCACATGGAACACATGGATTCTTAGGGAAAAGGGACATATGTAGGAAAAGGACACTCGAGAAAAATCCTCCAAGGGCCAAAGGTATCAAGAAGCAGAGGCAAAGTGATACAGGGCTTGTGTATAAGGCATGCTTTAGATGGTCTAGTTGAGATCAACATGGAGTTGGAATTAGGCCAAAGACACAGGTATGCAAATGCGATTAATAATACACACAATGGCAATGTCCTTCAATGTAATTTTAACGATCCCAGAGAAGGTAAGCTCGACAATTTTTCATATTTTGAGAGTCTGAAAAAGTGTAAAAGGAGACTCCAGGGGGGTACCTTTTTCAAAGATATCCTAGTCGATTCAAAAAAGGGGTGACCTAGCACCAACCAGGCATCTTTTTAAAACCATTTTAACGAGTGTGATAAAGACAAGATCACTCAACAATTTTTTCATTTTTAAGGAGTCTGAAAAAAGATTAACTATGGAATCCGTCAGGAATGTTCTTATGGACCAATTTAACGAGTGTGAAAGAATAAGGTCACTCGACGATCTTTTCAATTTTAGGGATTCTGAAAAGAGCTTAACTATGGACTCCGTGGGGGTTCCTTTTTCACAAATCTAGTCCCTCAAGCCCGAAAAAGGGTTAAAATCATACCTGAGAATACTCTTCTAGGGAATCGAAGATCCTAGAGTATACCTTTGTTCATACAGTTGACCGTCTGGACCGAAAAATGGGTAAACTACAGCCAGACAGATGTGACTTCAAATTTTAGTTTAGCGAGCATGAAGGTCAACAAGATCGCTTGACAATCTTTTCATTTTTAGAGGGTCTAAAAAGGGCTTAAAAGAAGATCCATTATGTTCTGGGAGTCTCGAGGGTGAGGTCAAGAGTGATAATGCATCATGCAAATGAGGCTCAAACTCATAATCAGGATAAACTAAAAAGGACTTCAGGGCCTATATTCATTAATGACAATATGGACGCCAAAAAACAACCAGGATCTATCTAGGGCATCCATGTTAAGGTAGTCTCTACCACTAAAATACGACACTTCTAAAGTAGCAAAGATGGTTCCATGTTGCAAATTGGTGGGATAGATCTTATGGTGTAGTGGTAAATACAACGATTTGCAGAAAGTAGAGGCGAGATCCTAACTTAAATGAAACAAGTTGGAAAAATGACTTTTTACCAAGGGACCTTTAAAAAGACCCAAATCTCCAAAAAGTTTCCAAATACCCAAAGTAACACTTATCGTAACAATCCATAGAAAACTCATGAACCATACTAAATGATGTTCAATTTAGAAAAAATGACACCGAGGTCCAAAAATTGACAAAAGTTGCCAAAAAGGTCTATAAATAGAAGCTGGCAGCGCATTATCACTATTGCAAATTGAGAAATTGACTAAAAGCCAAAAAGGACCCCTTTGTGAAAAGAGTTGATTCCGGGAACCCCAGTGGACGGAACGAGCTGTCGTTTGGACCAAGTAAGTACATACTAAACCCTCTTGCAATTCCATACTCCATTTAAGCATTTCATTTTGTTTTTGGAGGGGGCGCTAACCTTTAAAAAGGTCATCCCTACATACACGCGTGCAGAGGAAATACTGCATGCGTGCACACATGACTGTGTGCATTACAGCTTGCATGTACCCTCTAAGATACGAAAAAAATTAAAGAGTGTAAGGAATAATCCCCCCTAGACTTGTTGATTGCAGGATGTATGTTCACTGGAGGGAGAGGGGGCATGAGGATATTGATTTTTTGGTCGGTGAGGACCCTTCTGCTACTACCACATTGGTGTAATGTGGTTTGTTAATGTTCTTTCAGTGTCCTTTAATGCGGGTGCAACCTAGGCTGTTGAATGCCTTAGTTGATTACTGGAATCCTGATGTAGAGGCATTTATGCTTGAGGGACAATCATTGACTCCAATGACTGAGGATATTTACTTTCTGACTAGCCTCTCGAGGAGAGGGGAACCAATCAATTTTCATACTTTTCCCTCAGGGCCACACAATATAGCAGATTTGATTGGACTCCATTGTGAAGCTGGTACAAATAAGATGGGCACTCAGGTGCCAATAAACAAGATCTCATACCTATCACTAAAAGTGATAGTTTTTCTTGTTGGGTGGATAACAAGATTCACAACTTTGCATCAGGCTTCTCGCATGCACATGAATTGTGCGGTTCAGTTCTTAAATGCACAAGTTTTTGACTGGAGTACCATTTTACTAGAATGTATGAAGAGGCAAATTATAGAGTGTCACATGCGGAGGAAAAGGAACTTTGGGTTTGGGACTATTATTTGTGCTTTCTTCGAGAGAGAGTACCGAGTCTTAGCCCGAGGGAGATAGTATGAGGGCATATAGCCTCTTCTCCAGCAGTAAACATATGGGCGGTGTTGTTGCCGTGATAGGGGGGAGGGAGGACTATTGAGTCGATGACAAGTTTTTCGATTGGTGGCCTCGATAGATTCCGGCAACATAGGGCTATCCCTATGCCGGAATTGACTTTTCCAGGGACCTGGACATGGGTGTACCTCCCAGAGTGGTACAAGGAGAGCTAGGTAAGTTTGCTTTTCAATTTTTTTTTTAACTTTTATGTTGTTTTTATATATGTAATTTTTTTGTATACCAGAGTAATTGACATATATGTGTTTGTTGTGTGCAGATGTGGGACCAGTGCGTCTAACGAATTTTGCGAGGACTAGGCAACGTCCTCGACTAGAGGCTGCACCAACTGCAGCCAGTGGACTAGTAGCAGCAGGGTGACCTCCAGCCAGTGAGGCTGAGAGAGTTTTGAGATGTGTAGAGCAGAACTTTACCTCGCTTACTCACACAGTCCCCATGGTAGAGATCGAGGATCTGCCGCCATCCATGCAGCCTCATGTAGTGGGGGCACCACGTATGTGGGTCTGGCATTTTCGGCATTTGGAAAACGTCATTGATCATTATAATAGGGCCAATAGGCCCCGTCCTTAGTTAGGCTGGACAACTTATGTGCCAAGGGAAATACTTGTATATTTTTGAGGGCATAAGCCCTGTGACTTTCTACTGGACGTATTTTTGAGGTGCTTGCATCCACCCATGTACTCTGATATGTTGATATTATATATGGGATTTTATGTCTTTTTATGTCTTATGGATTACATCTACTTTACAAATGTATTTTACATGTGCATGTGTGTGTCTTTCTTACATGTGTGCAAGATGCCAATCTAATATTTGATTAGCTAGAGTATCTATAACTTGATTTAATCTCCTAGGAACATGAAAATATGTAATATAATCAAAACTTCATTCTAAGAGACATACCCTAAGGAATTGTCGGTGTAGAGTAGGATCATGAACATGGTATACTCCATTTAACTGAGACACAACCAGCTGAGCATCTAAATAAACTCAGAGGTGAGAGATACCAAGTGGCAAAGCGTCACGAAGTAACTCGATAACTGAGCTGTATTCATCGACATTGTTTGTTGTGTCACCTAAACATATAGCTCCTAAAGATAGCAATTGGACCTAAGGTGTGAAAATCACCCAACTTGCAGAGGCAAGCCTTCAAGTGTGCCGACTAGCGTCGTCCACAAATCCAACAAACACTTCTGATTCACTTGACATCTGCCATAGTGAAAAAGATGACATAAAAAATGGCAAGTCCATAAAACCAAAAACCCAAAAAGTAATAGTACAAAGACTATACACATATTACAAAATGTCACCCAAGGTGACCCTCCTATGAGTAATACTTCTTGAGGTAGAGACCATTTCTAGGCTCCGTCAAAACATTTCCCTTAAATTCCACCAGACAATAAGCGCCCTTCTATAGTACTTCTTTCACGATGAAAGGTCCGAACCACATGGGTTTGAACTTGCCTACCCCCATGGGGTCCTTATCTTGGTCATAGATCAGGACAAGGTCACATTCAAAGAAAATCCAAGGATGAACAGACCGATCATACTAACACTTGACTTTTTGTTTGTGAGCCTCGTTAGACAAGGCCACATCACGACGTTGTTCATTGAGTTGTTCGAGGTATAGTAACCATTCTTCAAGTGGTGAAGTATCTGGCAATAACTGTACTGCCAATTTTAATGATAGGATTTGGCATTCTATAGGCAAGATTGCTTCCAGCCCGTAAATGAGTTGAAAAGGTGAGAAACCGGTTGCATTCTTAACAGAAGTTTGGTAAGCCCATAATGTCGAATATAACATCAAATGCCAATTTGACTTGGCTGAATTGATCGTACGCTATAGAATGGTTTTAAGAGATTTATTTACAGCTTCCACATGACCATTCTCTTGGGGGTAATAAGGTGAGGAATGTTCCTGCCTCAACCCAAGCTTTGATGTTAGCTCGTTCATTATTTTTTTCTGAAAGTGACTGCCATGGTCAATTACAATCTCTCTCGGGACGCCGAACCGTGCGATTATCTGGTTGAACAAAAAGAGAGCTGTTGTCTCCCTATCATATTTGAATGTTGGCATAGCTTCAACCCACTTGGTGAAGTATTCTACTGCTACAATGATATAGAGGTGCCCCCTTGTTGAAGGGGGGTTGCATGTAGTGTAATCAATCCCCCATTTAGTGAAGGGACCAACGGTAATAACGAGAAACATGGGAGCGGGGTGTGCCCTCATCTTCTGAGAGACGATCTGACACGGGTGGCACTTCTTGACCGATTCAACACAATATTTGATTGATGTCGGCCAGAAGTAACCGACTCGTAGAATCTTCTGAGTTGTTGCCAACCCAGACAAATGACCGCCACATGCTCCAGTGTGGCAATCGTTAAGCATGATTTCCACTTCTTCATGAGTGAGACATCGATTAAGGATGCAGTCTACACCTCGACGTTACAATGTGTCCTCGAGTATGAGATATTTCTTAGCCTGATGGCGTATATGGTGACGCTCATCATGAGAAAAAGAGGTGGGACACTTCAAATTTTGGAGATAGACAAGCACATCTCCAGACCAGGGGTCAGAAGATGCGAACAAAAACATGTCTTCTTTGATAGGTGACTCGTCGGGTATAACATCACTTGAGTCAATCAAAAGTTCTGATATGAGTTCCACGAAGACCATCGAATTTTTGGATTTCGCTGAAACGAATTCCAAGTCGAATTCCTGGAGGATAATTATCCATATACTGATATTTCCACCGATGACTCATCGTGTCAATACATATTGAAATGGATTCACGAAAGCAATGACGGTGGTATTGCGAAACAAAATATAATTATGGAACCATTGGACAGCATGAATTGCTGCCAACGCAAGTTTTTCAATATGGTAATAATTGAGTTCTGGTCCAACTAGTCCTTGGCTCATGTAATAAATCACGTACTCTGAGAGTAAATCATCCTCTTGAACTAAGACCATACCGATGGTTGACTCTACAGTGGCTAGGTACAATAAAAAATATTTATTATAATTGGGTGGCCGAAACAGATGGGTTGATATGAGGGTGCTTTTCAATGCTGTGAAAGAGCATTGAGCGACTTCATCCCAATGAAAAGGAACGTCCTTCTTTAATAAATGCATAAAACCCTTTGTGATCTCAGCATATTTTGCGATGAAACGTCGTAGAAAATTCACTTTGCCCTGTAGACTCTGAAGCTGAGGTATGGTGCACAGGGGAGGAAATTGAACTATTGCCTCAACCTTGAGAGGATCGACCATGATCCTTGTTGTCGAAGTGATGATACCTAACAAATGACCTGATGTGATGCAAAAACTACACTTGTTTGGATTTAAGCGGATTCGGTAGTAGTGACACCGTTCAAGAATAAGTCAGAGGTTTTTCGGATGATCAGCTCTCTTGCGAGATCGTGATGTTAAATCATCGAGATAAGCCTCGATTATGTGTTTGAGGTCATGGAAAGAAAAAGACATGGCCCACTAAAACGTAGCTCCAACATTTTTCAGACCAAAAGGCATCTTACGATAAGCGAATGTACCACATGGATAGATGAAGGTGGTTTTTTTTTGGTCTTCGGGTTTGATTTGTATCTGATTGTATCCTAAAAAAACATCCATGAACGAAAAGGCCTCGCATCTGGCGCATTCATCGACTATCTGGTCAATAAATGGTGTTGGGAAATTATCTCTTGGGCAGGCCTTGTTCATATCATGGAAGTCAGTGCATACATGAATCGTACCCTATTTTTTATTAACTAGCACGAAATTCGACACCCATTGAGTCAATTGTATGGGGTAGATGAAACCAGCTTTGAGTAGTTTCTCTACTTCATCCTTGATAGCTACTGCTTTCCTAGGATTGATTGGACAAAGATTCTACCAGACCAGCTTGACTTCAGGATAAGTCGTGATTTCATGTTCAACAATTCTTGGGTCTATGCCTGGCATTTCCTCATAAGACCAAACAAACACGTCACATAATTTTTTAAATAAATCTATGTAGATTTGAATCTCCTCGGAAGAGCAATCTTCTCCAACGAAGATATTCTCCATGACGCCAGGGGTTCTGGAGATGTCAATAGGTATCATTTCGGTAATTGTTTCCATATTTCCTTTAGCATAAACTGCGTGTGTTGCCAAAGGATTGATAGGACAATATTTATCTCCATTCATGGTCAGAGTAAATTCTCCTGCTTCAATTTGTCTTAACTCTAGGAGGAAGTAAGATCTATGATGAAGATCATCCTAGGGTCTGTCTAGACTAGTCGTTGCCTCAATAATTGCTCCGTCTGAAGGAAAGACTAAGTCTAAAGAATCTGTATCAGCAAGGGAACCTTGAGCCCAAATAGGCCCGAGCATCGGATCTAACTCTTGTGCGGGAGTCAAATCGGGGTCAACAGAAGCTCGTTGAAAGATCGAGTATGGAAATTCTACCACGAACAAAGGCATGGCCATGCCATGGTGCTTTGTCCCTTCCATCATAGCGTATGGGGAAGGAAGGGTCCACGAATCGTGAAAGTACGTCGTGCGAAATGACAAGATTTGAAAATTTCCACCCAAGGATGGTCAAGAGTAGCCTTCATATAATGGACTTTGCCGGTCGGAGGCAGGTAACCGAAAGTACCCATCAATGATGGGCACAAACCAACCCCTACATTGACGATGCCAGGCTGGGGGTTAACAATCATCGGGACCGTGGAGACTCCTGATGAAGGGTCAGGACGGGAGAATGATAACTGATCAATGGTCACAATCCGACCCTCATGAGGAAATAACAAGACCCAGAACACTGTTGTGACCACTACTTGCATAGCGTAGGTCCAACTCCTGCCTAACAAAATATTGTAGTCGAGAGACGCATTGACCTCTTCAACTTCAACACACATGATTTTACCTCTTAACTGCACGGGGAAAGAGGGGATGATCCTATGTGGGCAGAAAGAGTGATCGTCAAAATATGTAAGTAGAGTAGGTGAAAGAGACAAAATAGGTTGGCTGATGGCCTTCCAACACGCCAAATACATCACGCATGTCAAGGCACCCTCATCTACCACTGTACGGAAAATACTCTGGGTAAAGGTTTTCATGGTGTAAGCCACTACTATATGAAAAGTGATGTGGTAAGGAAGATGAGGTTTTAAGTCGGAGGTATCAAGCATGATTGTTCCCGGATTACAAGTCTTGGTAGAGCCTAAGGAATCTAACAGGGACTTTCTCTGGGAAGGGCAACTCTGGAGGACTTCCAAAGCAGGCATCGCACAATGGGTTTGTGATAAATCCTCCACCACAGAGTATTTCTAGGTGGCCCTGGCATTTGGGTTGTAAGAATCTTTCTTGAAATCACCTTTGGGGATGCATGTCATTGTTTTGACCAACATCTTCTCAATCTGAAGAGTAAGAGGTGGGTTTTCGTCTTCTTTACCCTTCTCAGAGTTTCCTGGATTTCTGTAATCAGGTGCTCTAGTCGTTATATAGGAATCACCTTTCATCATATACACGTTTGCAGATGAAGGATTACTTGAAGAAGGAGGGGGTCCTTGACTGCCCCCTTCCACCCTCGAGGAGGTTTGAGTTAGATTTTTCCCATGTGGGAACGAGTTCGTTAACACGACAGGCTGTTGTTGTGCCAATAACTTCTGGGCCTCTGCAAGCCGAGGGCATTGATGGGTCGGGTGGTCTTCCTTGCAAAGATTATAAGGATACTTTGATGTTTTCTTTTCATTGTCTCCCCTGCTAGCATTATTGGTGGGTTTCTTAACCCCCTTACCCTTTTTTCGTTGTTTCTTCTTTCCATCAAGCTACTAGGTGGCATTTGGGTTTGTCGTTTTCACACTGTGTACATCCAACTTTTGGGTAGGGGGAGCAGTTGAACCAGTGGTTTGGCTGGTCACTTTTTGTTGTATCGATAATTGTTTCAATTGAGTTGACAATGGATCAGTGGGCTTAGTTTGTGTTGAACCAATAATGCCATCAACATGTGGTCTAGATCTTTGCCTGGTTTTATCAAGGATTGACCTCGGTGCATCTGGAAAAATCTTGTAGAGTAAACCTGACTGAGAGTAAATTAGCTCTAGCTGTTGCACTCTCATTATCGCGTCTTCCTTGGAAAACACTCTGGATGTTGTGACATCTTTAGGTAACTGGGGTGCTAAATACTTAAGGAACCACTCGAGAAAGAATGGTGGTGGGACTGACACTTTGATCAAACTCTTCTGACGTCTGCATTCTCGAATATGATCCAAGATATGGTCTTCTTTTTTCTGGTCGAAATTGGCCAACAATTCGGTGCCGATGTCGTATCTCATAGGTAATTGAAAATGGTTCAGGAAAGCCATGGCCAATTCCCCGAAGGAAGATTATCTTGAGCGATCGATCTCGATGTACCATTTCGTAACACTCCCTATGAGAGTGCATTGAAACAATCACAAATAAATGGATCCATCTCTTAACGAGTTGGACGAGCACCATAAGTGGAAGGTAGTCATATGATCACCAGGATCTTCATTAGGCTTAGCCTCGAACTTTGAAATGTCCGAAGGAAACTTGGTCGGCATAGGAGGTCAACTCGGATCGTGACAGATGGGGTCATTTAAGAGCCTTGTCAAATCTGGCAATTGCAGGGTTGCCAGAAATGGTAGTTTTGGTTGTGGATTGTAGCTGGGAAAAAATGAACCTGGGGTTTGACTGGCACCAGGTTGCTAGGAAAAGTTAGGTTGTTGGCCAGGGCTCTGGTAATAACCATGACCATGACCAGTGTACGGATTGGGCACGTGTTGAGACATCATATGTTGATTCCCATAATAAGACATAAAGGGCTGAGTGTGCATCACATTCCAAGGATTTTTGGAGGGGTTTCCCCCTACCGATCTGACAGTCATAGGTGTTGGGCCTTGCTCAGTGTTCCACTGGATATGGAAAGGGTTACCCCCCATCGACATCCCTGGCAAGGGGAATGGTCCCTACCATGGATTCCAAGATCCTTGTGAGGAAGGAATTCTTAAGTGTGCCCCCTGTGGAGGAATAGTACCCTATACAGGATGTGGTTGTCCATAACTAGGGTTTCCCCTAGTCAAAATGACAACTGACGAGAAAGCGTTGTTACCAAACGCGCCAAACAAAGAGAAAGGTGTCGAACCAACTGACATATTATAAGGAGTGAGTGCTTGACTACCTTCTCCAAACAAGTTTATGTTAGGCCCGACAAAGTGTTGAGGAACTCCACTGAGCGAGGGGGACGAAGGGGGTATATGACCCCCACCACAAGGGAAAGTGATAAAGGGAGTGGAAGTGCCCCCAATAGATCCTTTCAGAGGAGCGTTGGAAATACCTAACCCCAGAACCAAAGTTTGTAGAGCGGAGGAGGAAAGTACAGTACTCGTACCAAAGCCAGACATCCCGTATGAGAAAGGAGAGCCTATCGTGTTCTGAGGAAATAGAGCAGTGATCACCACCATAGACGGAATCAAATCACTGCCCAAGGTAGAAGCAGTCGAGACCATGGTGGCCTAGACTAACGATGGTTGGTTAGGAGGTGGAACACCCCCAGTAGTGACAGTTGTGAAGGAAATATCAGTATTCCCTGAAGAAGTGGCAGTGTGTGCTTCCATTGTTGTCGGTGACACTACCGGACACTCGTAAGGTAAAACCTGTACGATGATGGGCACCAATAGATTAGTGATGGGAGGGTTATAAGGACCAAGAGCCTATGCTCCAAGGTCAGAAATGATTGGTTCCTCCAGAAATGAAAGTTCTTCTCTTGAAGATGGGTTGGGCATAGTTTCATGTAACTCGGTTGTCTCAAAAGACCCTTGTTGGTCTAATTTTTTCCTTAGCGGTAGCGGGGGGTTTCGAGGTCAACCAGCAGTAGGCCTAGAAGGTTTCGCAACCGGAGGAACTCCTGATCCTCCACTGTGTGAGAAGATCAAAGACACACTAGGGCAATCTATAATCATTTGAAAACCAACACGCACTAAAAAAGTACCTATGAGATAAAACAAGCAGTCACTAACTAGTTGGAAGAACAATTACAACAACCAACACTAGAGCAATTTATCGGTGCAAGTGAAAATTGAATATAGAAGCACCCTTCAGGTATACTTTGCAAAGAATGGCCCGATGTCTGTCCTAGGTACCGCAGTATACCCCCGCAATCACCTGTGTAAATCACCAGAAAGGTAGGCAACTAGGTTTACAGTGAGCAAATAGTCACCAGGCGGGTACAGTCTATAGTCGGGTGGACCGCAATGAGCAGGGTATCAATCCCAAAACCTATCAAGGGTATTGAAAGCAAGTATTCCGAAAGATGACTGAGGACCTCGAATGGATTTGAGACCCACAAAGCTCTGTGGAAAATGCAATCAACGGAATCCTAAGACAAGCCCTCTATATGTGTTCCCCACTACGTTTGGTCCGGCTTTGGAGGGGTTATCTCCACTAACTTTCCTTACATGACCTCGTGTTTATCCCCTGCGTTAGAGGGGGTCCCAAATAACTTTTATGATACTGAAATTTTTACACTCCACAACATAGACTCTTATGTTTGTTTTCATCCTTGAAGAGTTTCCTCTCCAATCCTAAATCAAGGCTCTAGCCTAGACTACTTGATGTACCTTACAAAACATAAAGTCTAGTTGATTTTAATTAATCGTGAATTTTTTTTGGGCTTGTCTTAAGTCAAAGGTTATGAAAGTGAAACTAGTGATGTTTTGAGAGACGAAAAAAAATAT
>JZKD02S2217183.1:217420-239084 GCA_000966675.3 Picea glauca | reverse complement strand
TTGGTGATATTTCACTTTAAAAAGCTATTATCTATTTAAGTATTTTATGTTAACTATTTAAAGAAAAAAAAAATTTCTAATAACACCTATTTTTATTTTAAATTTGTTATTTTTTTTTAAAAGAATAGTGGATGTTATTATTTTAATGTTTTTAAGTATAAATTATTAATATTTTTATAACATAAATGCTTTTAATATTTATTAAGTATTAATATCATAAATATATTTAATTTCTATTAGTTTTTAAACGAATTATATATACATTATTTAATTTTTAAAATAAACTATAAAAATTTCCATCTTTTGAAACTATCAAATGATGTAATTATTGATTTACAACATGATTAATGATAAAATAACTTGTTCCAATATCTAAAAACATTAGAACATATATGTTAATATTCACTCGCCATTTGCAGCTCTGTTTTCTTAGGAATAAGAGCTTTTAAAACATAAATGTTTTGATATTGAGTGTCCATTTGAAACTTCATTTTCTTACAAATATTAGTGTTTTCCAATTGTAGGAAAGGAAGCTACATCACTCATAATGATTTTCTAACCATTTGCAACTCTGTTTTCTTAGAGATATTAGTGTTTGCCTCTTGTAGGAAAGGAAGCTACATCACTCGTTATGATTTTTTGCAATTGACCTTAATTATTATTTAGTTGAAGATGATATTGCATGTGTTAGTGTGTTAATAGATCCTTTCACAATATTAATTGAATTATCATTCAAAAGAGAAGAGCATAGCTTCAGAATGAAACAAATCTTGGATACAAAATAATACTATAAAGCTATGTAATGCGAGTTTGCCAAGTTTTACCTACTATAGAACCCAATGAACCATTTAAAGTTATTTTTTAATGGATCATAGGATAAGTTATAATAATAAGGATACAAAACAATTGAGAAAACATTTGTTTTTTCTTAACTCGAAATGCCCAAAGGATATTTATAGCTATAAGAATTTCTCTAATGAGAATGCTCTTAGCTACAATAATGGTATCAAACAACCACAGAGATAAGTAGATCAAATAATAATGATGTAGAGTAATAAATTTAATCATTACAAAACAAAAGATGGTATTTTGCCTACCATTTCAATGTGAAAGAAAAATGGACATAAATCATAGTCCATACATAAACAATAAGAATTTCTTGAGCTTTTATTTATAATTTTTCTTAAAAACAAGTGCCTGAATTTATGATAAACAATGCCTTCATCATTTCATACAAAGATCATTATACCCAACTACACAAGTAATATAATGCAAAAGTATTCATGTCCATTATTGAACTATCAATTATACATCAAATCATTAAACATTAATATTTTTTTTAAATGAGCGTGATTCTGTATAACTTCGTGTCAAGACACACTAATTTTTGTAACTCATTAAACATTAATATTTTTTAAATTACTCTTGGAATTTCTGTTCATGGTAAGTGTTGAAATGGACACTCGACACTGAGAGCAGGGGGGGGGTGAATCAGTGTCACAAAATTTTGGATAATTTTCCACTTTTCACAAATTAACTGAACAACAAATATTTATTTCATTTTCTCAACCAATATATAAAAGAATAAATAATTTATTTATATATTTAACTTGAAGGAATACATAAGATCAATCTTTTAATTTTATCTTCAAACAATTATGAGAGACCCAACTCTCTATTACAAGACCCATCTTGTAGTTCTCAGATCCAACTAAGAAATGAAGAATCCAACCCTCATAACAAGTCCCAACTTGTTGATCTCGGATCCAACTGAGATGTGAGGAATCCAATCCTCATAGAAGACCCAGGTTGTAAACATGCATCAACTTGATACAATGAACCTTCATTCAATCCATTATATATAAATATATATACTTCAACAAATTCAACTACAATTTCTTCTCACCATTCTTTCTTGTTTATATAGTCTTCCAACTGGTGTGAATTTGAATCATTGCATATTTTGATTTTGAACCATTGTACCTTTTCATTTAAATGATAAAATTAATCTTTAAATAATATCATTTTCTTTTTATTCTTTATTCATAATGCTCATGAATTAACTCTCTTTTAATCATGAATGTGTGTCTATTCTTTTGTCTTCATGAGTTGATCACAGACATGGATCGACTTATCATATCGTTCTCATGCTTCTGCTGCATTCTCAATTCACCAACATATCATATTTGATCTTTTATCGATTCTTTGTATTGTTCTAGTGCTAACTCTCTGTCAAATTAAATATGTATGAGGCGCTTCCTTCAAATAATTTACATATGACCATATGCGCAAAACCCTGGGATTATTGTCTAAGCGATGTTCCCAGTGCCACCTCTTCTTTTTCTCTTTGTTTCTTTATTCCATACGACCGCAGGTGGTGACCAGGCACTAGGCCAAGTGAGTGCTTGATCACTTATCAAAATCAACAGTCACATTTTAATCTCCCAATGAGATGGACTATTATCGGTACTTCGGGACTTTGTCCTTCGCGACTTCTAGCCTCTATAATCTTTCAAATCCCCCAAAGAAGATTTCTCCGAAGTAGATCAGATGGTCGACATATTATTTGCACAATGAACGATTCTCATTCACTTCAGAACTTCAGCTATTCGTGGCTCCTGAACTCTAGAGTAACAATTCCTCTAAAGCAATTACCTACCGAATAAGTCATACAATAGTGGTGACCACTTGCTATCGGTTAACACCTCCACTTACGTTATCCTTCCACTGTACTTGATCAACGGTCGATAATGCTCCTGAATTATATCAACAATAGGCTTTAACTTCAGCCTTCGATGCTTCAGGTGATTTCTGATGTTAGAAATCGATTTCCCCCGAAGTACATACTCCCGAAGTGATGTATCTTGTTGATGTCACTTATGACTTGGCACTGGTCGAGTGGCTGCCATGTGTCACTTAGATTCGTGACTTACACATACCTAAAATGCCAACTACACTTTGACACTTGTCATCATCTGATTGCGCCACATGTCCTTGCTGACGTAGTCTTGCTAACGTGGATATCCTCATGCGGTACATGTTTTTCTCCTTGATCTAATGGTCAGGATATTTCCCAAAGTGTTCCTCTGATCGAACGACTCATGTCCACTTCGGGACTTCGGGTAATTCGATTTCTCCACTCCCCAATTCTCCCGAAGTGAGATTCCCCGAAGTGTAAACCTCGAGTAACTTGACTTCATTTAATGGTCATTCTTTAACCCGAAAAAGGCTTAACACGATCCAACAATTGATGTGGATTGTAGAACCGTAACTTGAGTGTGGTTTAGTTCATCACCCAAACTCCGCAATTTGAAGTTGTACGATTGTTGGTGGATCAGCCATAGTCTTCGATCTTTGAGTCGATGAGATCTAATGATCTAGACTATTGCGGGATTGGAAATAGCGTGTAGTTTAATTCTCCCTTTGCGCTCCGCAATCAATCCCCTCCCTTGATCTAGCGCTTGTGTATCCAATGGTTACGACTTGATCTGATCGTTTGGTGGATCAACCACAATCGTCAATCTTTGAATCGATGAGATCTGATGGTCTATACTAATTTCGGGATTGGAAATAACACGTTGTTTAATTCTCCCTTCGTGCTCCGCAATCAATCCCTGCCCTTGATCTGTTGCTTGTGAATCCAACGGTCACGACTTGATCTAATCGTGTTTTTGCAATGCGTTTTTCCTTCTAGGCTTTGATCTCTGCATATTGTCTGACATTTTCATTATTTGCATACTTTCAAAGCGTTTTTCCTTTTGAGCTTTGATCTCTGCATACCGTTTGACATTCTCTGCTAACTGTGCACTTTTCCTTTTGAGATTTGATCTCTGCATACTGTTTGAGATTCTCTGCTAACTGTTATACTGTTGACATCAATGACAATTTCATCTATGATAACTCAACAATGACAATTCATCATAACAACTTATCATCACATCATAATGACATCGACTGTTGACATCAATGACAACATATCAATGACAATATGTCCAATGGTAAGAGAGTGATTCTGTATAACTCTGTGTCAAGACATACTAATTTTTGTAACTCTGTGTTAAGAAATATCAAAGTATCTATTGATAAATTTATTACTTGGATTGTGGATATCCATGATTATTGAGAAAAACTCCAAACTTAGATAGTTTGATGATCTTCAAACACAAGCCCAACAAATGCAAAATACCACACATACATTTTGTGTGCAAAATATCACATGCATCCAT
The DNA here is from genome assembly GCA_000966675.3 of Picea glauca. Taxonomy (NCBI): domain Eukaryota; kingdom Viridiplantae; phylum Streptophyta; class Pinopsida; order Pinales; family Pinaceae; genus Picea; species Picea glauca. Next base: position 234,858 of record JZKD02S2217183.1, on the reverse strand, counting down.
TTTTCTCTGCAATCTTTCCTTAGGAACCCATTCATTTTCAAATCTGATCTACTCCTCAACAATAAATATAGAAGTAAAAATTGCATGTTAATCCTTTCCTACTGAGAAAGATTCATGGTACTTCAGTAACAACTTAACAAACATTATTAAATTACAACCCCTACCAAATTATTAAGTAATGTCAGAATACTAAAATAGATTACTACTTGTATAAGTAATGTCAAAATACTTAACTAGATTACTACTATAACAACAACATAACCAATAGATAATTAGCACCAAAAATATTTTTAAAAACTATTAATACATAACCGCAAAATCCCCATCAAGAGGCAACATAACCCTATGATATAGATCAAAATCATATTAGATATGCATTATTGGCATCACATAAATCATTAAAAATGAAAACCCAAAAAGAATTGAGCCCTTTCATCTTTGAACTAATGAACTCTTTACACTACAAACCAATTTAACAAGTTACTTGGTTGTTGTATCCTTGATTGCTACACATTAGATTATACTAAAAATAAAAGAGACTCAAASATGATGCASACCATAKAASATGTATAGTTATATTATGTAGTTAAGYTTGTTGTTTGCTTTTATTATACTCACCAATTATCTCCCACATGGACACAATCCATTCATGAAATGATGGARACACTTTGTGTTTCTCACAATCTCTTCTCATAATATTGGAAATGAATTTGGTTKCATTGTGGCTATCASTACACWCACAAATCTTTTAGTGATCATTTAAATCATTTAAAACAAATASAAATACAAAACTCTTGATGTATTTAATAAAACAAGAGTGCAATGCATTTAATTATAGATGTAGAAAGAATATTGACCATAAAGTTTTTTTAAGATACAATGGGAAATTTTATAATCATAGAAACATTTCCAAAACACCATTCATGGTGGATCTAAGTTGATTGTTTACAGTCACATGCACATAGCAACAAATATTTCTACACAAAGAAGGAAAGTGGAATAACACTTAAACTAGATAGAATTAATGACAATGGACTCAAATTACTTCATGGTTTAGTTATACAACCACCACTCCCTTACAATAGACTAGAATGTTGATGAACTTTGGCCTTCACTAGTGTTGTTGAGAGTAATTCTTGTACTACCCAACAAATGTGTTATGTCTAATTGGAATTTTGGAACGAGGCTTAGAAAAGTGTCTCTGATGCTTTGTAATGTGCCCAAAATATCCATCATAGTAGGTCGTCCTTCAGGGGATTGTTTTGTACAGAGAAAGCCCACATTTATCAGTTGATTGAGGCAATTGAGGTCCTTATCTTCTTCAGTACATGTACTAGTCCTCCTCAGTAGACCCGTGTCCACCACTTCTCTTACTCAGTTTGGAAAACCACTCCCCACCCATTTCTGCAAGTTCATTCCTTCCACAAACATGTTGTGGGTTAGCTTCTTTCTAGTGAGCATCTCCAATAGTAGTATTCCAGAGCTATAAACATCACCTTTTGTTGTAACTTGTCTACCCACTCCATATTCTGCATTCACATATCCTCATATTAAGGTTTCTAGTTCACAATTTTTAATAAACATAAGAAACTCATAACATTGCTTAATATGTTATCTAGTTTAAATAATACCTGGAGGAATGTATCGTGCTGATCCTTTAAGTGCATGTGTAGAAATGAAAGGTGAATCCTCATCATTTGCAAAACATATGGTAGCAATGCCAAAGTCTATTAAATATGCAGACATATCTTCACCTAGAAGCACATTGTTAGGCTTCAAATCACAATGGATTACTTGCATGAAACAATGATGATGAAGATATGACATGGCTTGTGCAATGTCTATTGCTATATTCAACCTTTGAATCAAACTCAAACCACCTTCTTCTTCTCCATCAAGGTATAACCACTTCTCCAAGCTTCCATTTGGCATTAATGGAAATATTAAAGCTTTGATTTGGAGGTCTGAATAAGAGGTTATGATTTTAATCAAATTTCAGTGCCTAACTCTACCCAAAACTTTGCACTCCCTGTTAAAACTCTTGTGATCCCCTTCATTTTCCAGATTAAGAAGCTTGACAATGATCATTGTGGCATCATTGATAACCCCTTTGTACACTTTCCCAAAACTACCAACTCCTAACAAGTTGGCATCACTAAAGTTATTTGTTGCAGTGATGAGCTCTGCATAGGAAATTCTTTAATGCCCCACATTTAAGGATGCCTCGACCTCTCTAAGAGTATGTCTCTTGCAATTTTGTCTCCACAAGATTCCCATAAAGAAGCACAATACAACCGTGGCTACCACTGCAATAGCAGGTATGGTAAATCTTTTCAAATGAAAAACACTTCTATGTTTGTGAGTAGAGCATGGTGACAAACCTACCCAAGGTCCAAAAAGACCAAGATCTCCTATAAATGCAATGACACCAAACTCTTTGAAAACTCCACCTCTAGGGACTTCTCCTGACAACTTGTTGAATGACAAATTCAAGTGGCGGAGCATTTTGAGATTTTTCATCGACTCGAGTATTCCACCCAACAAATTGTTGGAAGAGAAATCCATTTCCCGAAGACTATGAAGTTCACCAAGTGAAATTGGAATTGGACCATCAAGGGCGTTGTAGGAAAGATTCAAGTATTCTACTTCAGTGCAACTTCCTAGTGCACTTGGAATGTAACCAATTAACCTATTTGCAGAGATATCTATAGCTTGAAGCATAGTCATCTTGGCCAGTTCCGACGGCACATGGCCTTGTAATAAATTGTTGGACAGGTTGAAATAGAAAGCTAAATTTGCAAGGCTTGCAACCTCTAGAGGTATGTGCCCATTGAGCTTGTTGTGTGATAGATCTAGTAGTAGTAAGTTCACACATTTCCCTAGATTTGCAGGTATATTACCTGATAACTGATTCATATCAAGATATAGATATATTAACTGCTGGAGATGGGCAACAAAATCAGGGATTAGTCCAGAAAGATTATTTTGCCGAAGGTGCACGACACCTAATCTTTTGAGTTGCCCAATTTCACTAGGGATGTTTCTTTGTAAATTGTTGAATCCCAAATATAACCTCTCCAGTTTTTGAAGCATATTAAGTGAAGAAGGGATTGACCCTATAAAAGAATTGGTGTCTAAACTAAGCATATTTAAACTAGTCAGGTTTCCAATATATGGAGGTATTTCTCCTCCTAATTCATTGGCGCTCAAGTTCAACCAGTAAATTTTAGAGAGGCAGCCTATAGAAAAGGGCAAACTTCCCGTGAAATGATTATCGTTTAACTCTAATACTTGTAGGATGGAACAGTTAGTCAGAGCAGTAAGAACGGGCAAGCTCGTGGTGCTGCCGCTCGCTAGTTGATTGCAGGCTAAGCTTAGCACCCAGAGATGCTTCAACCTACACCGCTTAACTGGTTATGCCCTAAATCGATCAGTTGAAGCTTAGTACAATTGAAGAGGGAAGAAGGAATGCTGCCACTCAGCTGATTAGGGCCCAGAGAGAGTGTGGGTGTTCTTGCTACACAACTCCGTTGGAATGTTACCAGTAACCAGGTTAAGGGCTAACCACAATACCTGAAGATTGGTGCAGTTAAACAAAGAAGATGGAATTTGACCTGTGATATGGTTCTCGGACATATCTATATAGATCAGTTGGCTTAGCATACCCAGTTCGGAAGGAACACTCCCGTGAAGGTTGTTGCTACCCAAACCTACGTAGTGCAAAGAGGACATGTTTCCTAAGCAGGCCGGAATTGTACCCGTCAAATTGTTAGAGGGCAGAGTCAAGTTCCTTAAACTGCGGCACCCACAAAGAGTGGGCGGAATAGAACCTTGGAGCTGATTACGAGACAGGCGAAGCATCTTTAAGCGAAAGAGGGTTCCCAATTGATAGGGAATGTGACCGTGGAAACTGTTATTGCTAAGGTCGAGAACTTTAAGAAAGGAGAGATTGCCGAGAAGAGGAGAGATAGTACCTTGTAATCCCATGCCTGAGACGTTGAGAGAAACCACTCTTGGTCTGCGCCGACTGCATGTGATGGCTGTCCAGTTGCATAAGAAAACATTTGGTTTCCAAGTAGTGGATAGTGGATAAGGAGTAATTGCAGACATGAATCCCAGCAGAGCCTCGTGATCAGAAGCATTTCTGAGATGAGGATGGCGACGATGAGATAAGTGAAGAGTGGAGAAGACAAAAGGGATGGGAAGGATAATCAAATAAAAGAAGAAAAGAGAAGGAACATAACAGATTTCCATCTCTGCAACAACAGGTATGATGACTCTTTTCAAAGGAATGGATTTTGAAATATAGCAATCGCTGCTATACCACAAGTCCACAACCATATAACAATCGCTGCTATGCTATGCGTGAGAGTTTTCATTTAATTTATATAAACGTAGATTTATTTTTAGCCTCATATAAATGTTTTGTATATATAACATTTATATATTTTTTGGGTGACATAATTTAAAAAATAGTCACCAGAATTAATGAGATTTTCAGAATATGAAAACAGTGTTTGAAAGGACAATAAATTCTCGAATATGAAAACGTTGTTTGAATTTTGAATAGTAAATATTCAACTACCATTCACGCGGTGCAAGGGAGAGGGCAGAGATTCTCTCAATATGGAAACGGTTTTTGAAATGTGGGCAGCAAGCTCCATCGGTCCCACTCTCTGGGCAGCAAGCTCCATCGGCCCGCCATCCCGCGTGAAATGTGGGCAGCAACCTCCAAGTTCTGAATATGAAAACTCTCTTTGAATTTTGAATGGAACCATTCACGCGGGCACGACTTTAATATTCAACAACCATTCAAGCGGTGAAAGTTCTGAATATGAAAACTCTCTTTAAATGGAACCATTCACGCGGGCACGACTTTAACCACCATTCACGCGGTGCACATATCACCTCAACCGCACCACGAGAACGTCATCTTTGAACTTTGAATATTAGCAATAGATTGGTGATATTTCACTTTAAAAAGCTATTATTTATTTAACTATTTTATGTTAACTATTTAAAGAAAAAGAAAGATGTGATATTTCACTTTAAAAAGCTATTATTTATTTAACTATTTTATGTTAACTATTTAAAGAAAAAGAAAGATGTGATATTTCACTTTAAAAAGCTATTATTTATTTAACTATTTTATGTTAACTATTTAAAGAAAAAGAAAGATCTCTAATAACGATTATCTTTATTTTGAATTTGTTATTTTTTTTTAAAGAACAGTGGATGTTATTACTTTAATGTTTTTAAGGTATAAATTATTAATACTTTTATAACATAAATGCGTTTAATATTTATTAAGTATTAATAGCATAAATGTATTTAATTTCTATTAGTTTTTAAGCGGATTAAATACACATTATTTAATCTTTAAATAAAAGTATAAACAAATTAAATATATATTTTAATGATTTAAAAATAGGTTAACTTCTTAATAGAGGATGACTTTTTTATAATCATAAGAAAACATCGTCATCTTTAAATCTTTGAAAACACTATGTTTGAATTTTGAATAAGCATTAATTGAGAAGATAAGACTTTTAGGATCTGAAATCCTACATGCCACTCGTGGGTCTAGGAGTGGAAGCTAGGATGACTTTTTTATAATCATAAGAAAACATCATCATCTTTAAATCTTTGAAAACACTATGTCTGAAATTTGAATAGGCATTAATTGAGAGGATACGACTTTTAGGGTGAGATATTTAAATAGTATTTAAATTATCTTGTTTTTTTTGGGTAATTTGTCTTAAAGACAGTTGGAACTATGTTGGAAGTTAGAGTTGTTGGAAACATGCCACCGAATTTCTCAACATGCACATGCATGCAACTATATTTAGAATGTGCATGTATGCACTCTTTTGTGAACATATTGTGTAACTGGTGGATCTAATTATAATCAGTTAGTCTCGTTGTTTGAGAGATGTTATATATACAAGCATACCCATAGAGGTGAAGTGAGCAATGAGCACTATGTAGTAGAGTGTCTGAGCAAGACACAATACTGTGGATTACAGTGTGTCTGTGTTGGCTATTGTAATTCTCTCTTGAATGATAAGAATATCGACTATCATTGCCCAGTGTTTTTTTCCCGCATTGGGTTTCCACATAAATCACTGTGTCAATTGTGTGATTGTTATTGTGTTTGATTTGTTGTTCTCGGTTTTATGCTTCGTAGTTGCTCTGTTTTACTTCCTCTACCCAACAAGTGGTATCAAAGCAGGTGAGTCAAGCCGAACAGATCTGCATGAGTTCAAGAAAGCCATTAGACGAAATCTAGTGTGTGAGAGCGACTTCTTACTGAACCTGCACATGGAAGATTCGATCTAAGCACTACAAGAGCTCAATTCGTGTGCTGCATGCATGCACAAAACTCAAGGTATTATGAAAGTGGACTTTTTTTTATGCATGGATAATAAGAGGATCGCTTTGGTAAGAGGATGGTTGTGGTACATTAATGGATGGAGCATGTTATAATATTTTATGGAGGATCGTTTCTTTTTTTAAGTGGGTGGAATTATTTGAAGAGTGTCGCCCTTTTTTATTACAAGGTAAGAGGTGGACCCTTTATGTTTTGGTAAAAGGTTTTGACGTACAAAATATTTATTAAATATTTTCTTTAAAATCTTTTAACTAATATTTTTTTGAGGTTTGAGGTTCAACTTTGAGTAAGAAAATTCTTCTATATTAAGGCTTGGTTTTATAAGCAGTGGTTTTGGAATTTTCTGTTCATGGCGAAAGTGCAGAGTTTTAAGTTTGAGGTGGAGAAATTCAGTGGAAAGAATAACTTTGCGTTGTGGAAGCTCAAGATGCGGGATTTTCTTGTGCAACAAGGATTGCAAAAGGTGTTGCTTGGAAAGATAAAGAAACCGACAAGCATGACAGACGAGGACTAGGAAGATCTGGATGTAAGAGCCCTCAGTACCATTCGTTTGTGTCTGGCAGATGAATGAAAATTGTTGATCACTTGAATGTTTTCAATACTCTGATTTGTCAATTATCTAGTATGGACATAACGTACGAAGATGAGGACAAGGCGGTTACGCTATTGTGTTCGTTTCTTGAGTCTTGGGATCATCTGGTCACATCTATGTGGTTCAGCTCAACATATGCAATTGATTATGACACTCATGTGGGAGCTTTGTTATCTAAGGAGATGAGAAAAATATCCAATAAGGAAACCTCAATAGTAGAAGCAATGGTGGTCAGAGGTCGATCTATAGAAGGAGGGAAAGATAAAAAAGGTACAACCAGGTCTAAGTCAAAAGACAATAAGGGTAAGGGAAAATGTTGGTTCTGTGGAAAATCTGGGCATCTCAAGAAGGATTGTTGGAAAAGACAACAAACATCCAAAGAGGACTCCACAAAAGAAGCAAATTCAACTACAAGTATGGTTGATGAAGTTTTTCTGTCTATTGTGTATCACCACTTGTGTTCACATAGAAGGTGCAGGGTGGTGATGGTTGAGTCACCGTGGGAAAAAAAAATTATATTTACTTTGGAATTGTAACAATAATTGATTGCATGTAAATGAGCATATGTCTGTAAGACCTGGATTGACATGCGTACCCCTGCTTTACCAAGTCACCTATGAAAAGTATAGACGTAGATTTAGGTAGATTGAATATGTGGGGGGGCATGTATGTTGGGTTAACCTTGACTCGGTGAAAGAGTTAATGAGTTAAATCTGATTTTTAGGTCAAAGCATGTGGTTTTTCGGGTCCATGTTTTTTGGGTAGCCTATGGTATTGTGTCTATGGATTGCATGTAATGAAGCCTATAAAAATCTTGGTGAACTCCATGTTAGAATGTGCTGGTTTAACCATAGACAATATCATTATTGTCACCCAACCAAAGGTCGAAGCCACCCTCTGAGCACCTTTACCTTGACAGAGAGAAGAATCCTGGTAGCAAACCAATAGCCAAGCAAGGTTATTGCACCAAGCAAGAAGTAACCAAAGCTGATCAGAGATTCCAACCCAAAAAGATAGAAACAATGGCTTCAGAACTAGCAGCAACACCTTCTCTAGGACTTGCGCATAAGACTGCCAGACTACAGTGCGCACAAGTGTCTCTTTGCAATTCTGAGAGTTGTGTGTAAAGTGAAGACTAGCGCCCTTTATTTATACTAGCTCTGGCAGACTGCCTGGGCTGAATTCTCATTCTGGGTACTAATTAATTCATATTAATTATCTCTCTTAGTCGACATCTCTTCTAGGGTTACATTCACTTCTTTTCTTGCTTTTTGAATATTCTAAACTTGTCAAAGGTCACAATGGAGGTTGATACCTCTCGAAGCTACCATAATATCAACACTCCCTCCTAGATAGGGAGGTAAAACTGATAATGGTCTTGAGCACAAACAAACCATTCAACTGGTAGCATCATGAGCACCGTCATTATTATCCAATTGGATAATCTCCATGACAATTGGTACAATGTCAACTAATAGAACACAACTGGGTTTATCCATAGTAGTACACAACTACTCAATCTGTGACACATAGTCACAAACAGTGGAACATCTCCACCATAGTAGCATACCTCTACTGTCTGGAGACATACAGTCTCCATAACAATCATCTAATATCAACCTGCACAAAAAACATTGTTATGATATAAAATGAATCATCTGGGCCATTCTTCCACTCACATCTGTGAGTTCTGGAAGAGCATCTGCCCTCAGAGTAGAACATCAATGATGGGCTATCTGGACTATTTTTCTCAAGCAAGGAAGAATAACTGTCCTGATTTATGAGCCTGGACCATTCCCTATCCTGGACCATTCCTCTGGCACTAAACAAAGTGAAACCTGGAGAGAACGAGTCTTCCCTAGGGAATGTCTGTCCCTGATTGTTGAACATATACCATTCACCTATCTGGGCCATTCTTCCGGCACTAAACAAAGTGCAACCTGGAGAGAATGAATTTTCCCTAGGGAATGACTGTCCGGACCATTTCCTAAGGAAATGACTGTCCTACACCAACCTCCAAAATGGACCATTCTTTGAAACTGCTCACAAATGTGAGCTTCGAAAGAATGACTTTCCGATGAGGCGAACCAATATTCTTGAACACTACTAAGAGTGACCATAAAAAAGAGAGACCGTCCTAGACCATTCCCCATGTTAACCACAATGGGAAATCGTTGTCTATGGTACATCAGAAATCCATCGAACCATTTTCATTACAAAAATGACTATTCGATCTGGACCATTTTCCAAACTGGAAAATGCATGTCCGTTAGAAATCTCAAACCACTTTCCGAACTGAAAAGGGACTGCCCAAGCTGGCCCATTTTTCAAACTTGAAAATGACTATCCTCAATTCAATGATATGTGAGTGCTCCCTCCCAACCTGAAGATTCATTTCTTCCCTTTCAGCTAAGGGATTTATTTCCACGATCCCCAATTTGTCTCGGAAATATGCAAACTTTATTCTGAACAGAGGCTTTGTCAGGATATCTGTTGTATGCTCATCTGTGGGGATATACTGGAGCTTTACTTCTCCTTCTTGGACTTTATATCGAATAAAGTAGTATTTGATCTCAATGTGTTTCGACCGTTCATGAAACACTGGGTGTTATGATATCCTTATACAACTCTGATTGTCACAGTGTATTATGGTCGAATCTGGAACCTGATAAAATAATGTGGAGACTAACTTTCTCAGCCATATTGCTTCTGTACATGCCTCACATGCTACGATATATTCTGCTTTTGTTATGCTGAGTGCGACAGATTTATGTTTCCTTCTGCCCCAAGATATCATAGCGGAGCCAAGGATGAAGAACATCCCTAAAGTACACTTTATGTCTTCTACACTTCCTGCCGAATCTGAATCCGTGAATCCATGAAGTTGTATATCAATGTAAGTGGTATATCTTAAACCATAGTTTAGTGTCCCATGAATATATCTTAGAACATGCTTTGCAGTGATCCAATGCTCATGTCTAGGTTCCACTTGGAATTGGCTTAGTGTGTTCACGACAAAGCAAATGTATGGTCGAGTATTTACCAAATACATCAATGACCCAATCAATTGTCGATATAGTGATGGATCTACTGGATCAGAATCCGAGTCTCTTATTTTTCTTATATCTGTGGTCATAGGAGTATCCATGGATTTGCAATCCATCATTCCAAACTTCTGAAGAATCTTTATTGCGTACTTTCCTTGTCCAAGGAATACTTCACCACGCTTCTGCCATACTTCCAGTCCCAAGTAGTAACGCACGAGACTAAGATATTTCATATCAAACTCAGAAGCTAGTTCCTTTTTGCACTGAATGATGAGAGACTCTTCACCTGCTAGGAATAGATCGTCGACATATAGCAGTAGAATCACAGCTGCATTGTTCACGAATTTGTAGTAAAGATTTGGATCTGCATGAATTTTGGAGAAACCAAGTCTCATTAGGTAGCTTTCTATTCTGGCATACCAAGATCTTGGAGCTTGCTTGAGTCCATATAAAGCTTTCTTTAATTTACAAACATGAGTGTCTCTGGAATGTAATTCAAACCCTTGAGGTTGTTCAATGTATACTTCTTCTTCGATTTCTCCATTGAGGAAAGTTGTCTTTACATCCATCTGATGTAGACTCCATCCCATGGAAGTGGCAAGAGAGATCATAGCTTGAATCAAAGTATATCTGGAAACCGGAGAAAATGTTTCATCATAGTCTTCTCCCTCCTTCTGGGAGAACCCTCTAGCTATGAACCTTGCTTTAAATTTATCCATGCTTCTGTCTGCTACATGCTTGATCTTATATACCCATTTTGAAGTTACTACTGATTTTTCTTTAGGTCTAGGCACAATTTCCCACACATCATTTTTCATGATGGAATGGTGTTCTTCTATCATGGCTTCTTTCCATTGTTTCTTCTGAACTGCCTCTTCAAACATGGTAGGTTCTTCGTCTAGAATCTTTGTCATACATGCTGCATAGCTGGAGAATCTTTTGGGCTTCTTACTTTTTTTGAAGGTCCCACTTGGGGCCTTGAGTCTTTCTGCTTCTTGTAGGGTAGCTTCAAGCCAAGATGGTCGTTTCTTGGTCTTAGGTACAGTGTCTGAATCAATAGTCTCACATGGTTGCATCGGATGATCAAGTTGTTCCTTTTCTTCATTCTAGTTTTCTGAAAGACATGTTCCTTCTTCAATAGGCTCTTCATACTCTTCTTCTTCTATAGTTTCTTCTATGGATTTCTTGAAAGCCATCTTTTCATTGAAGGTCATGTCTTTGCTGACTTCAATCTTATGTTGTTCCAAGATATAGATTCTATAATCCTTGGATGATTCACTATATCCCATGAATGTGCCCTTCTTTCCTAAGGGTTCTAATTTATTCCTTTTGTCCTTGGGAATGTGAAAGTAAACAGGGCATCCAAAGATTCTTAAGTTTTCCACATTAGGTTTCTTTCTTGAGAAGGATTCTTCTGGAGCCATGTCCTTCAATATGCGGTGAGGACTTCTATTCTGAACATATATTTTTGTCATGGCTACTTCTCCCCATAAGAACATAGATAAACCTTGATCGTTTAGTAGTTCCTTCACGGTTTCTTCAATAGATATGTTCTTCCTTTCTGCTACACCATTTTGTTGAGGATTATAAGGAATAGTCAACTCCCTCCTAATCCCTGTCGATTTGCAAAAGGCAATGAATTCCTTTGATGTGTATTCTCCTCCATTATTTGTTCTCAAGGTCTTGATTTTCTTGTTTGTGAGGTTCTCTATCTCTGCTTTGAATTCTTGAAACTTGTTGAATACTTCATCCTTTGTCTTCAAGAGATATAACCAAGTCTTTCTTGAGTAAATCTATGAATATTACGTAGTAAAGGGTACCTCCTAGAGATTTGACTGGCATCGGACCACAAACATCTAAATGTATTAGATCTACAATCTCCTTAGATCTATTGTTGTTATCTGGGAATGGTTTCTTGATATTATTTCCAAGAGCATATCCTTTGCAAATTCCTTCATGTGTAGACTATAATTCTGGTATTCCTTCAACCATTTTTTTGAGAAAAAGCAATGCTTGATAGTTAATATGAGCGTACCTTTTGTGCCAAATTTCATTGGGATTGACTTCATCATGTACAAGAGATTCTTTATTTTGTTCTAGTAGTCTATATAGATTTCCTTCATGGGTTCCAATAACCCTAGCATTCTCTATGATGGAGTCTTTGTGCCATGATAACAATTTTCCATCTACGAAATATATTATGTTTCCTTTGTCTTCTAGGCAAGATATGGATACAAGATTCTTTTCTAAACCAGGTACATATAAGACATTGCTCAAATGAACATTGTTACCTGTTTTCAACTTGACAGAGGCTTGTCCAAATCCTTCAACTGGGTAAGTTCTTTTGTCTCCAAGCTCTACCTTGTATGATGTCTTACTTTTATTTAGATTTGAGAGTCTGGCTTGATCTCCTGTCATATGCCTAGAATCTCCACTATCAATTATCCACATGTCATCTTCAATCATTCCTGTGAGTGTTGAGTAGTGTAGATGACTAGTCTTTTCATTCATGACTTTGGTTGACTGATGACTGGTCACGCTTTGATCCAAAACTTCAACCTTGATGTTTCTGCCTTCTGAGAGTTCCAAGAGGTGCACTGGACTAAGGCACACTTGAATAACTTATTTTTGAGCGAGATGTTCCATCATAAGGTGTTGGATTGGGGTTTTAGGGTTTCTGCAACTGCACTTGCTAGTAACCCTAGCGACAATGTCTTGGAAGCTGCTCCTGCTAGTAAACCCTAGCGGCAGTTCTTCAATGAGCTTAGTATTCTAATGGCTATGCTTTCTTCCAGCGGTTAGATTGAATGAAGGAGGTGTGGGCCCATAACCTATTAGAATGTGCTCGTTTAACCATAAACAATATCACTATTGTCACCCAGGACCATAGGCCGAAGCCACCCTCCGAGCACCTTGACCTTGAAAGAGAGAAGAATCCTTGTAGAAAACCAATAGCCAAGCAAGGCTAATGCACCAAGAAAGAAGTAACGAAAGCTAATTAGAGAGTCCAACCCATAAATATAGAAACAATGGATTTATAACTGGCGGCAACACCTTCTCCAGGACATGCACACAAGACTGCCAAACTGCAGTGCGCACAAGTGTCTCTCTGCGATTCTGAGAGTTGTGTGTAAAGTGAAGACTGGCGCCCTATGTTTATAATAGCTTTGACAGGCTGCCTAGGCCGACTTCTCATTCTGGGTACTGATTAATTCATATTAATTATCTCTCTTAGCCGACATCTCTTCTAGGGTTACATTCACTTCTTTTCTTGCTTACAGAATATTCTACCCTTTTCAAAGGTCGCAATGGAGGTTGATACCTCCCAAAGCTACCATAATATCAACACTCCATTGTAAATGGGCCTGGAGGTAAGTGATGAAGGCTTACCTAGACGACTTGATCGTATTTGGTCAAGGGAATGTCCGTGTTCAGGTGGAGCATTGAGATTCCAGTGTAAAGTCCCTGGAGGTGAGCGACAAAGGTTCACTTGGGTTGGTTTTCATGGATTTGGTCAAAGTTGTTCGAATGCAAAGTTCGAGGTGGAGCAGTGTGTCCAGGTTATAAAGGTGGGTCTGTATAAAGGCTGATGTGTTGGCAGGTAAATCAAGTGTTTGAGAATATATGATGAAGATAGGTTCATATCCATGGAACTTGGAAAGTATTGCAAGGAAGCTAGGATCGAATAAGCATGTTCAGTAATACCAAGTTGCAACAATAGTTGTGGACAGAAGAAATTGAGATATCTAGTAACTCAGTCACCATCGGTTGCAAAAGACGGGAAGATTCAATAAGAGGTATGAACATGTCATCTGGTAATTACTCAAATGTGAAATTATTCGGTTGTGATGCTTATGTTTTTTATCAGCACTCTAAGTAGGACCCATATCAAAAAGGTAGATATTTGATATGGTGATTGATCTAGGTGGATATCGATGGCCACCCACCTATTCCACTAGCTCGAAAAACAGTTTTCCACCTTGGCAGTTTTTCGACAGTTTTTCGGGTTCCAAACTTCTGGGGTTGTTTTGAGGCCCTAAACGACGTTTTTTTGGGGAATTGGGGCCTAGGTCAGTATCGTATACATTAACCTGGGCTAATCAAAATCGTTCTTCTCAGATAGAACTTTTCAATGAGCTATTGTGTGCCTAAAACAAAGATCGTATGCAAAAGTTACAACCCCGGGAAGTTGATGTACTAACTTACCCAAACGGGGCCCACATGATTTTTGGCGCTTCATCTCCTAGGGTCAGGTTTTTTGATTTCTAGGGTTTTTGACATTCCTGTTTATTGTAAAAATGCCTTCAGATCCTCATTGTAATCATCTTCTTGTGAATGAGCGCAGTCATCACATCTCTTCTCAAAGATAAGCCACCACCATTCTAGCAAGCTTGTTTTCCGTTGCATTTTACAGTTTCAGCTTATTTCCTTATTGAATAGAAAACCAATTTTACTGTATCTCTGTTATTTTTTGTTAAACATATTTTAATAATCTGTATTCATTTTGTTCTTCTCATAAAATCCATATCAGTGGTATCAGAGCGGTATCCTCCTTATCTTCTTAATGCATGTCCCCAACGAAGTCAGGGTACACAGAATTGGGTCTCGATCTTGTTTCTCTTGAACACAAAAGCTCTCGCACACCTAAGCGACCTCTCATGGTAGGAGAAAAGAAATATGATGAGACATGAGATCCTTTCAGAATGTTTCTTGAGGAATCCCTCATGCAACAGAGGAACGAGGTGATGGATAGGTTCGTGCAAATCCTTCAACGACTACCAATAGGAGACACATCTTCCTCGAGCGAAGGCGCCACCCCCTTCAAGGTACAAATAAAATTCGATATTCCTATCTTTGAAGGTAAGATAGATGCAAATGTTGTAGACAAGTGGTTGAATCTACTAGAAGGGTATTTTTCTGTCCATAAATTTTCAAATAGAGAAAAGATTACTTTTTCACTCCTCAAATTTGTTCCCCATGTCAAAGATTGGTGGGAAACTTTCTGTGAGAAAAAGGAAACAGAGGAACCCTCATTATTTATAGTCGCGGCCACCTAGGTATCCTTCAGGGATGCTATTAAGGAACAATACTACCCTGTCGGAAGTTATGATGACTTATATACCAAATGGACCACACTGTGGAAAGAAAGAGACTAAGCAGTGCCAGCATTCACAAATATCTTCCATACCTTGCACACCAAGCTGGATATCAAATATTCGGAGCGACATTTGGTGCTCAAGTATCACGGTGCTCTACATAGATACATCCAGACCGAAATGGAATTTTTGGACATCTTGTCCTTGGGCACGACCTACCGATAGGTTGTCAAAATTGAGCAGAAGCTCAAACAAAAGACATGACAATTTGAGCCGAGGAACCCCTTACAACAAAAGCCAGGAAAGGGCAGCCCCAACCCACAGAAGAAAGGACAGAGAAAAGATGGACAATATCAGGACAAACAGTCCAAGACACAAGCAAAGAAGGACATCGAAAAGACAAAGAAAGATATCAGGAAGTGGTGCGACTTCCATAAGATCCCTTGGCATAACATTGTTGATTTCCGCTCAAAGCAGTCGTTGGTGGCCAAAGTGAAAGCCTCTGAATCAGATGTGGGTTCTAACTCTGAGTCAAAACCAGAAAGGTGAAGATGGATCATTGACATGGAACCCAGTGCCACCATTGCTACCACCAAGCTCCATCCTGGTGAACCAAATGAGCCAAAAGAAGGTAAACTCCTCTTCCATTCACAGATGTGGGTAAAAGGCACCCCCTGCACTTCATTGTTGATAGCAGTATCCAGAAGAACCTCATATTAGCAGAGGTCATCAAGCGCCTAGCCCTGCCGACAACGCCACACCCACAACCCTACACCATTGAATGGCTCCGTCAAGGAAGTGATCTCCGCATCAGCCAACAGTGTTGATTGTCGTATGACATCAAGCCTTTCAAAGATGAGGTATTGTGTGATGTTGCTCTTCTCAAAGTTTGTAATGTTCTTTTTGGCCAACTTTATTTATGTAAACGTCATGTTGTATATGAGTCTAGGCATCGTAGTGTTATTATTACTTTGAACAGGAAATTGTACATGATACCCGAGGAAGTCCCTCATAGTGTTATTTTTTTGATCTCTTCCAAGCAATGCAGGAAGGTCATCTCTCAGACTGGGAAATTTTTCTTCTTCATGATTCGCTCTCAGAGTGAGTGAAAGATCGTAGCCACATCCAGGGCTTGCATGGACGATCTCTCCACACAACAGAAGCAAGTGGATAAGGTTGTGGAATAATACTCAGATATTGTCTCCTTTCCTACCAGGGTACCTCTGCACTGCCAGGTCAAGCATCTCATCGATCTGAGCCCAGGAACACCGCTACCCAATGGGGCAGTCTATTGTCGCTCTCTGTTAGAAAATGAGGAGATCAAGAGGCAAATCCAAGAAATGCTCCATAAGGGTCACATCCATCCCATATCATCGCCTTGTGGGAGCCCAATCATGCTGGTGCAGAAGAAAGACGTGACCTGGCGACTCTGCATTGATTACCGAGCCCTGAATAAAATCACAGTCTGAAACTAGTACCTGATTCCCCAAATCGATGAACTCCTTGATAAGCTCATCGGGGCCAAATACTCTAATAAGATTGATTTAAAATCTGGCTACCACCAGGTCCCAATAGAACAAACATATGTATGGAAGACCGCCTTCAAGTCAAAAGAAGGTATTTTTGAATGGCTGGTCATGCCCTTTGGTTTGACAAATGCCCCAGGAACTTTTATGAGGATGATGGAAGATATCCTACGACCTTTCACCAATACTTTTGTAGTGGTATATATGGAAGAAAGGCAAAATTTTTGTGGGGCTTGCCCCAAAAACAATCCTTCGATGACTTGAAGAAGCGTTTGTGCTCATCCCTAGTACTTTCACTACTGTACCTGCAACATCCCTTTGAGATCGAGAAAAATGCTTTAGTGTAACATCCCGCTCTGGCGCACTTACCAAACTTATTCTTTGAGGACACTTGATCGCAAGTGATCTGGATTTATATGATGATAAAACCTTTTTTCATTATGATGCATTGAGTTATATGACTGGATGTTTTTACTACCTTGGTATAGACAGGTGCTGCTGACTCAGTTTCTTTGAGTGTGCAGGGTGTCGGACCTTGAGGATGCAGAGGCATCGGTGGAACTCCCTTGGACTCCAGATTGAGTCAGGGAGTGGGGTATTTGGGTTGTTTCATTTATGATGATATTGTTTCGTTTTGATGATATACTATTGATTATATGATATGTTGTTGCCATGATCTGACATGATGGTTGATGATGCAGGCTGACGATAGCTTGCCGACCAGACTCACATATGGAGTAGAGGGGCCACACACGAGATCCAGAGAGATTGAGGGAGAGGTGTGGA
>JZKD02S2217183.1:195141-215183 GCA_000966675.3 Picea glauca | reverse complement strand
TGAGTGACACTTGGACGGCGGAGATTGTTTAGAGGATTTATCATTAAAAATTAATTAATTAATAATCAGGAAAGTAGGTGGGTCTCATTTTCCTATAAAAGAAAGGGAAAGGAAGGAAAAAGGGGATGAGCGGTTAGCGTAACGTTACGCTGCCGAATTGTGGTTTGACGGATTTTCTTGTGAGGAGTTGGGTGTAATCTCAGCTTTGTGGGAGTGGTAGCTCAGCCGTGGAGGCGAGCTGAGACGCTATTCTATTTCTGGTTCTTGTGTGGCCCCTTTGCAGCTCGGGGGGCGAAGGGGGAAGTAAAGTACCCCTCGCGTTTGGCTGGGAGGTACCGGTGAGCGTTCCCCGGTTGGCAAGCAGGAGCGACGCGGAGCGCGGACGACATTCGAGCACGAACTAAAGGGCAACGGTATGATTCTCAGACTGGTAGAATAGAATGCAGCTGGATTGTATGATGTAAATCTGTTCGGCATTGCAAAAGTATTCTAGATGAAATTTATATATTATTGTTGCGTTTTCTGTTTCCATAGATGATAGATGGTTAGAGTTAAATTGTTATGATCTGACGAATTCTAATTAGCATTATTATTCTGATCTGTGTAATTGTCTTCTTTCATTTTATCAATTTGGATTGTGTAAGTTTGTGGTTGAGTGGGATTGTGTAAATCCTTAATTGATTAATCCTCAGAGTTCCTGCGCCCATAGTTTAAAAGTTGTCTCGAACAAAAATAAATATATATAAAATCCCTGCACCTTCAGCTTTTTTTTTTCAAACCATCATATAGTCCCTGCACTGCGTGTGTGAATTTTTATGTAAGCAGAATTAAACCTCTCGGTAATTTCAGTGGTAATCGTTGAATTCGTTGGGGTTTTTGTTTTCCATTAGAGTTGTAATTTTGGTTGGGTGATTTGTTCTTCTGTTCTGGTAAACCGCCTGGCGATTCGTTTCGTTTTTGCTGTAAACTCGTGGGCGATGTGTCATTCTGTTCCTGCGTTCGTTCTGGCCTCCCATCTGGTTCCCTGCGCCTTTTTGCTGGGTCTGCGTGGAGGTTAACCCTCCCCTTGTTGCTAAAACACTGTCTGCGACCTTGTTATCCTTAATTCCTGCGTTTTCCATGAGTGGCCTGCGTCCGATGTAATTGTTGGGCGTCCCCTTGACCTGGGCGATGATTCTATTGTGGCTGCGTGTGTCCCTTCTTCTTCTTGTCAGAGGCGTCCCATCCCTGCGCGCGTTGTATGGTTATGAGCGTTCTATTCTGGGTCCGCGTCCATCCTTCCTGGGCGATTGAATGAGTGCGCCTTTTTCCCGGATGTGGTCTATGTTTCTTTTTACTGTTATGCATTCCCTCGGGTTTTTACTGATGGTTGCCTGGTATTTATTGGTATGACCGTTCGTTTAATGATATGACAGTTTCATTTTTTTTTTGGGTTGCATTATTCATTTAGATCATAATTTGTTTCCTTATTGATAGGCGCTGGCTTGGTTATCAAGGGTAATATTCATGTAACCACAAAATCTGGTGGTAAAACGCAATTTATAACGCTGGTATAAATTGCCACTTAAATACAGCGTATCTACTGTTCCAAGAAGGTTGGCGGTCGTAGCTCGTTGGTCATCAATGGCAATTACTGCTATATATTAAAGGATGGATCAATTGGTTTTTAGGAGATGTTGACCCTGAAATTAAACGGWSTGTAATGCAATCTGTAATGCAAATTTTAATGCCATTTAATACCAGTTCAATGCAATCTGTAATGCAATCTAATACCAGCTGTAATGCCAATTTTGCAATCTGCAATGCCAATACAGTTTAATGCCTTCTCCCTTGATTTGCTCAGGGAGCGCAAGAACTTAAACCCCAACGACTGGTTCTTCCATTCCGATTTGTAACCAGCGAAAACATTCATAAATGGAATGTTTCTCTTTTGTTGCTACCATTAAATGATTTCTATTTTTTTTCCTTTGCAGTCGTTTCCTAACTCGCCCAGGTTCTCACTTTTGTGCTGCCGCCTTCTAGATATGCTATTATTGGGGGTAGTTACGCCTTTTCCTTTCATGAATTATCGACCGGTTGTATTGGAGGTCAAGGGTTTATTTACCAAATGCTTGACATTTTGGCGGTAATGATTCATCTATATTGTTATTATATATTCTGACTATTTTTCCAGATTCGAGGAACAAATTCTKATCTCATTTTTTTTTATCTACTTACTTTTTGTAAGAAGTCTTCTATAACATGAATCTGAAAATTGTTAACTATATGTGTATATGTAATATTTTACGATAAGAGGGCGGAAAATCACATTCGGCGGTGATTTCCACCGCCTTGTGCTAAAGGAGTAAAACAGTTCTGGCGAAAACCAAGTATCTAATTTTAAATTAAATGGAACATTAAAAGACAAGCCTCACTAAAATCATAAATTGCTCCAAACAATTCAAAATACTCCAGCGATTGTGGCTGAGTGTTAAACATCCTGTTAGTATCATTTTTTTTCAGGTGAGGCTTCAAAATTTGAAGGATCTAGGTCACGATACCATTTTAATCACTCACAATTATCATCGGTGAAGATGCTTATTAAATCAGATTGAGTTGATAAGTTTTTCAAATTCCTTCATAATATGAGATTTAGATTAGCGTTTATTTTAATTAATCTTATATTATAATTGGTATCTTTGTTTTAATATGTTTGATTTTATATAATAAATTATAATCCTTTTTATTTTTATTTATAATAAATTATAATAAATATATTTTATTTATTTTTATATTTATGATGGTTAATTTTGTTATTAAGAGGACGGTATAGGTTTGTTTAGAATATAGAAAGGTTTAATTAAACATATTTGGGAGTGGACTATTTTTAAAAAAATAATGGTTGTATCTAGTCATTGGTAAACAAATAATTTCAATAAGGTCATGTAAGGGATTGTATTGGATGTACCTTGTCATTGTAAATGGGATAGTTTCATTAATGTCATTTTAATATGGTAATTATCATATCTTGTCATTTTAAATAAGATGGTTTGTCCCTTTTAAACACTACTTTAATTAATGTCATTTTAATTTGGTAAATATCATAGCTTATCATTTTGAATAGGATGGTTTATTGATGTATTCTATATGATGAAAATTTTAATTAAGGGGGAAGGAAAATGCTATGGCCTACCAATGTCCGGGAATTATTGTCTATAGTTTCGCAATTATAATGTATTGTTGAAATAGGGAATTGTGTCCTTCCTAACTTATAACCAAGATGACAAGACTAGAATTGAAGCGTATGGCCATTATTTATTTCAATGATGCTGTAATTGAAAGGAGATGATATGGTCATCTTGTTGTGACGTTGGTGCAGCCTCTTGACACTGTTGACACATCCTCAGTGGAATGCCCGGATTTATATGCGCTAATTTACTCGGAGTTTGTAATGAGGGTTGTTGTCCATTGAATAATGTTAGAATTGGGTTTTGTTGTCGGAGTCCTCTTATCACGCGCCTTCCATAAGGGGCGCAATTGTTCTTCTTAAATTACGTTGTTCTTGTTTGTATTCAGTTTAGTTGCTTAGTGTGTGGTGTCGGGCGGGATGTAGACACCTCCATGTTCCTCAGAACAGTCGCCAGCCCTGAGACCTTAAATGGTTAAAGACAATGGGAAACCAGGCGTGAGCGTTGCTTATGTGTCATGGAGGTCCTAACCTTGCAGGGTAGGATGGGCGGGAGGTCAGTCGTATTTAGAGGTCAGTTCTACTTTTCGCTGAATGTCTGTGTTGTGCACCTCTGCCTATGGTCGTGTTTGTTGTAGTTCTCGTTGAGGCCTTCAGTGTTCTTGTGCTGAACCTCGTGATTGAGTCTTGTTGTTAGTCGAGTGGTGTCGTACAGTTCAAGTGTGTTGTTACTTCCACACACGCACACACACCTTAAACATAAGCAAAAAATTTTTTTTGCACCTATCACTCGAATGGTTGTCGTACGAGGTAGTTCGTTACATTTAGACTATGCTGTGGGAGCCGTTCTCACTCAACACAACCACCTTGTGGCATATCATAATGAGACACTATCAGATGATGTCCGTAAGTACCCTACTTACGAAAAAGAAATGCACTCCATTGTGCAATCTTGCCGCTAGTGGAGACATTACATTCTTGGGAAGGAGACAATCATCCACACTGATCAAAAGCCACTACAGTTCATGCATACCCAAGGAAAATTGCAAAATGACCTCCATCGGAAGTGTTCCACATACTTACAGCAGGTCCACCTCAACATCAAGTATAAAACAGGAAGTACCAACCAAGTTGTTGATTCCCTCAGCCGAGCTCCAGTTGCGACACTCACCACGGTGCTAGACTCTTGCAGCCATGAGAACTTTGGATGGCCCCACCTCTAGGAGACAGACCCTGAATTCTCCACCACCTACCAAATGTTGGGCGCCAACTCAGTGATCGCTAATTTCCATCTTCGGGACAGGATATTGTGTCGTCTGGGTCATCTTTGCGTTCGATCAAGCGAGCACACGAAGATGATTTGGGAAGCTCACTACATCCAAGTGGCAGGTCACTTTGGCATCGAAAAGACAGTGGCAGTGCTGCAGAAACATTTCTACTGGCTAAAACTTCGACAGGATGTCGGCAAGTATATCAGGTCCTGCACTGCCTGCGCTATTTCCAAACCAGCCACTAAGAAACAGGGCTTGTACACCCCTCTGCCTACTCTTGACAGGCCGTGGGAATCCATCTCAATGGACTACATGTCGGGCCTCCCGTCCACCAAGAGGGGAAATGACTGTGTTTTTGTGGTTGGTGATCACTTTTCTAAGATGGCGATTCTAGCCGCTTGCAAAAGAACATCACAACAAAAGACACTACCAAGCTCTTCTTTGAACGAGTATGGGTACATTTTGGGATCCCACAAACCATTATCTCATACCATGATATTCGGTTCCTCAACACATTCTGGTCGAGCCTCGCCATGCTTGAAACATTCAAAGAAACCACTCTGCGTCTGCGCTGACTGCATGTGATGCCTGTCTAGTTGCAGAATGAAACATTTGGCTTCCAAGTAGTAGATAATGGATAAGGAGTAATTGCAGACATGAATCCCAGCAGAGCCTCATGATCAGAAGCATTGCTGAGATGAGGATGGTGAGGATTCGATAAGTGAAGAGTGGAGAAGACAAAAGGGATGAGAAGGATAATGAAATAAATGAAGAAAAGAGAAGGAACATAACAAATTTCCATCTCTGCAAAGGAATGGATTTTGAAATCGCTACTATGCCACAACCATATAACCTGCTATGCGTGAGAGTTTTCATTTAATTTATAGAAACTTAGATTCATTTTTAACCTCATATAAATGTTTTGTATATATTTTTTTGTGTGATGATAAGTTTAACATCTATTCCACCGGAATTAATGAGATTCTATGAAACCCATGTTTGAATTTTGACTAGAAAATAAGCAAGAGGGCAAGGATTTTACGAGTTTAATATTCAACAACCATTCACGCAGTGCACATCAACTGCAACAAGAAGACATCATCTTTGAGCTTTAAATGTTAGAAATAGAAAGTCTTAAAATTTTAAACTATTCATATTAATATTAATATTCAAAGGATTGGTAATATTTTATTTTTAAATGTTATTATCAATTTAACCATTTTATGTTGACATTTTAAAGAGAAAGAAAGATCTATAATAACGAGTGTATCCTTATCCCTGCCTCCGGTATGCATTATAGCAATAAATAAGGTTGTTTACTACATATTAATACTTTTTTCAACATAAATTTTAGTTTTTTTCGTAAGTTTAATTTTATATTGTTAAATTTGCATATTTGTTTTAAAATATTTAAATTAATTTTCTATTTTATGATTGGTAGCCTAATTGAACTTCTTATTTTATTTTAAAGGTGGCCGCCACTTTTTAATACACTATTTTATTTAATGAGCAACCAATATCGAGGCTGCTACACAACATTAAATGGAATGGATATAAACTTACAGTATGAAAATCTTTGCCATTCCACCACTCTTTGCTTGGCATATTATGCATTCAACATGTAATAAATAAAGAATTAAATCACAGCTAGATTGTGTCTAGATATTATATATAATTTAATTTAACTAGAAAGTAATAATAATAGAAATCTTTCCATAAATTAAATTAATGGTACATTTAATTATATAGATTTTCTTTATAATTTTGATTAAAATTAATGGTACATTTAATTATATAGATTTTTTTTTATAATTTTGGTTGTACTTTATCATTATTAGTCTCTGCCAAAGTAAAACTATAAACCAATTATTAGTTTAATTTTTTCATAATTAAATTTTGTAAATTAAACTTTATTAATAGTTTTAAATATCTAAATTTATTTATCTATAATACTATTGGATAAATTATTAGTTTTCAACTTTCATTTTCAACATTAAACTTATTTATTTTTAATTTAATTTTATTAGAATTTTGTTTTTTTATTCTGAAACTTAAAATCATAATTATAAAAACTTAACTAAAATCCTTAAATATCATGAATTTGTCATGAGTTTATGTTTTAGGTCTTAAATTAGATTTTTAAGTTTTAACCATTTAAATTAAAAAATTTAGTACTTTTTAGTATAAAATTTAAAACTTAAAATTAGAACATATCACTTTATCTTAAACAATAATAAATACGAAAGCTATTGCAATATGTGAGCCAAGACAAAACATAAAGGAAAGGCAACCAACTATTCTTGTCAAATTTTATCATTGTAAAATGTCGTCTTCTCCTTGCAATTTTTTTTATCATCTTTAGTTTTGAAAAAATTCATTGGACTAGTTGTTTGAATGAGTTCATTATTTTTAATTTATCATTCTCCTTGTTCAATTTCATGACTGAAAGCATGAAATTAGAACATGTCTTGGTTTGAGGGCATTATACCGTTTATGGGTTTTTTCTTTTGCAGATTGGATAACATATTGGGCATCTAATGTTTTTATAAATCCTAAACATTGTGAATTTATCATTTTATTGGTTGATCCCTTACTATAATACTTGAATTATCATATGTTTGAATTGGTATGGAACTCAACATAGTATTCTTATGGAAAAAATACATGTTATACATGGGGTCAAAACTTTCGAACTTTGAACAATGCATTTTGAGCCAACACACCATAAACATGGTGCAACATCATCGACACTTTGGTGATATGGTTACCATTGCACATCTCACTCTCATTAAAGATTGGGATCATAATGAAACATGCATGCTTTAGACACCAATGACACTCAGAACCATTCTTAAAATAGTTAAATGATTGATGCGTTGGGATTTATGATCAATAGATATCTGAATGGTGATGCGAATCTTGACTACGATTCTATGGCTATCCTCTTAATAGTCAATGGTTAATTAATTCTGTTTTCATTGATTATTTTTCAGGAGTAATGTGTCTTTGTTTTACCCGGTGATAAGCTCGAGGATATTCATGTGCCCTACATAATGAAGTGCTGAAGCATGTGGTCTCTTTACATGATGTAAAATTTGAGATGCAACCAAATCATGAACTATTTGGCTATTCTTGCATCAAAAAAAGAACAAAAAATAACAGGTTTGGGGATTCCCGTCATTCCACATGGAGTAGTTTTTTAACGCAATTTACAAACAAATGAAGAGGAATTTTCGGAAACCGCTGAAAACCCACTTGCCAAATGGGTTGCTTTAGCTTACTTTTGAGTAGATTCCAGAAATGGTGAATGGTTTAGTAGGTACGTGTTGTTCTTTGAAGTGAAATTTTCTAGATTTTGCCTAAATTCGTCAAAGGAGTTTCCGGCTTAATTAATATGGAGGAAGCAAATGCTGATTTACTTCAGTTATGTGTCATGGAACTAGTTTTGAACATAATTTGTTTTATATCCATTAAATAATATTAGGGTGGGATCATTACAATCAAACTCATGCTATTTTATGTTGAATTGTCCTGTTGTCAAACAAACTCGAATTTGTTGTGAAAACTGATATTATTTTGTGAGATCTGACCCTATCTTCAGATATGGGATTGATACTCTTTGTTGGGATTTAAAAGGGATGGTTGGAACTGTGAAAGGGAGAATCTTTGGTTTGGACACATTATGGACATATGACTTTCAAGACTGATATGGAGAAGTTGTTCACTCCTTGGCTTTAGACCAGCGTGGCGCTTACCCATTATGTTTTGTCTTTTATCTTATGAAATGTTGTTACATTTATACAACTTTAGTCTGATTATCGTATGATATTTCATATTATTCAACACTTTAATTCTGTCTGTAATTTGTTGTTCATATATTACATCTGTGATCAATATTTCATTTAAATATCGTTGATTTATGATGGATATTAAATGATGTATAACATGAATGATTTGTATTAAATTTATTTTTTTATAAGTGTTCATAATTATAAGATCACCATATCAGTATGTTTATCAGTCTGCTCTTATATTCCTTCTCCAAAACACCTTTGAGTTTGTTCTGGGAGTCTTAGCACTAGTCTGTTATAGGTTTTCCTCATAGGTAGGACAACTGGGAGTTTGAATTGCATAGAGACATAAAATCATTATTTGATTAAGTACAGGTTAGTTTATTCGTATTATTGTTTTTTAGTTAGTTTATTTATCAAGGAAATAAGAATAGTTTAAATTGGCTTTGACTGTTAATCTGTTCTTATTTCAATTGTGTTTGATTGGTATTCTTTATTTTTTTAGATTTTAAAGATCAAAAAGAAAATATAAAATGCATGTGCTTTCTTTATCTACTTCATAAACACTTTCAAAAAACATCTATTTCACAAGATTTCCCGTAAATCCTGCAAGTTGTATATACATTGTTCATAATCACATGCACATATCCATGTTTCTATTTTGATGTTCATAAATTATTAAACTTACATTCTTAGTATCATAGCTTTATATATTAGTTTAATTTCTTTTATAATTTTTTTTAGGACTTTAGTTGGCTAACGGAGCCATTAAACCCGTCGGGTCATTTCATTCCAAACGGCTTGGGTTATTTAGACAACCTCGATCCGGATTTGACCTTCCAATTGATGGTGTGTCACTTACGCCTGTCAAAAAATGACGCTAGGAGGAGGGTCAGACTAACAAGATGGCCTTGTAGGAGCCTTTATTTTGAATGTATTTAATTTTCCCATGGCTCCCCAAATCACTGTGTTGGAACATGCTTTCCACTTCTCATTACCTGATATTCCCAATGAGACAATCTCTCGCTTGTACAAACTCACCTTTGATGGTTGGGGGGATGTATCTTCTAAAGACCACCTTAACAAGTTTTGGTGCAAATGCATCAAACATGATATTTCTGATTTAAAAGTTTTGTGCATATTGTTGGCTTTTACTTTTAGGGGTCGGATTAAACATTGGTTTGAGTCTTTTCCAACATATCACATTTTTGATTGGTTTCAATTTGTAGAGGAATTTTTAGATGCTTTTGAAATCTATGATTACAATCAATTATGTGAAGAATTTCAGACTTTGCTAATCAATGGCAACTCATCTCCATAAATCTTTTCAACAAGAATCCATCATGTTCTTTGTAAATTTAATCTTTATGACATGCCATTTGTACTAACTTTCCTCTATGATGCTTGCATCCCTTTCATCCAGTCATATTCAATCGCGAATGATAAACCAGTTACAAATCCTATCACTCAATTGCGAGAAGAATTTTGTTCACAGGATGATAAGAATCCATCCGAAAATTTTGAACAAGAAAGAGAGGTAGAATCTATTGAAGAGGTTCTTACTGACAATCAAATTGGTTTTTCCTTTGAATCATTGTATTTTCAGTCCTTGACCATCATGGAAGATGATTCGATGTTGGGACAAGGTGAATGTCCTCATTCTCCTAACTCTTTCTCTAATCAGTATTTAAATTCAGTTATTGAAGAACACTTAGGTGATGAAAATGATCTTAAGTATTCTAACATTCCCCTGAAACTGATTAGAGATGTAAATCTGCAATTTGAAGAAGAAACCTTAAACCTTCATCCACAAATCATACCTTATCCACAGGAAAGATTACATGTTTGTCATGAAAGTTTTGAATTATCTATCATACATGAGGCAAATTTAGATGATCATATTATGTTGAAGAATTTATCACCAAAACAGAGTGAAAGTTTTAAGGAAAGTGAAGAGGAATGTCTTGAGAATACCATTGTTAAATGTCATAGCTCAAGAGATTCTTTTCATGTGCTTATTTCTGATTCATTTTACTCTTTATATCCCGATCTCTTCTTAGATTCTGCTGGACTTGATACTTTACCCACAATATCTTACTCTTTGCCATCACAATCAAATCTTTTCGATATGCCAAAATTTGGTGAAATTAATTCCAAACATAACATTTTTGAAGTCAGTTTTGACGCTCTTTCACTTTCATCACTCACATGGGAAAAAAACATGTTGCGAGATGATTTTACACGATTTATTTTTGAAAAAGACAATGCACTCTCTCTTATGGAGATCAAACATTCTACATTGCATATTATTTCTTTGGTTAGTTCGAATTTTAATGTTTATGCTTCACATTTTGAAACGATCAATCTCAACAAAGGAAGTGTTCAAACCAACAATCTAATTGATGTCATGAATCCTCTTATGATGTGTTCCCCATTGATATATCCGTTTCATCAAAGTCATTTTTATGACAGGATCTTAGAATGGCTTGAAGACTCGTATCTAGAAAATCTTCACAATAAAGATAAAGTTGTGCTTGCTTTGTTTCTACCTAAATATTTAGGAAGTAAGCATGACATATTTCTTTTTGATCCTCCATGTGAAGAAATTGATGAACACTTGGAGAAATGTCAGGAGGATGGGGCACTTCGGCCTTGGCTGATGGTTATGTCAGGTCCCCATAATATTGACAAGTTTTCTAGACTTACTTACACTCTTCCATGCCATTATGACCCATATCACGACAAGATTGTAGAATGGTTGGAGGATTCATACATCAAGAAGTTTCAAAAGAATGGTAAGGTTGTTCTTTCTTTGTTTTTAAATGAATATATAGGAGGTAAACATAACATATTTCTTTTGTATCTGCAAATACTACATTCTTTTTTTCTGATTTTCGACTTTCTACACCTTGCATGATTAAAGATGCTCTTGTGGTTGCACTGGAAATACAATTTTACTTAGCATTTTGATCTATTTAGTAGTTAGAGTAGGTTTAGGAGTAGGTTTCTTTTAGTTTTATTTCTTACTGTTTCTCTTTGTAATAATGCAATTATGAACACAAGTGGGTACACCAAGAGAACCATAATATGAATGTTGTCAGAGAATTCCACTTTAATCCTTCTCTCTCTGCTTTTCGTCGAATATTTCTTTTCAAAAACACAGTCTCATCATGAAAATTTTAAATGAAAAGTAAAGAGATATTTTGAACTGTCAATTCAACCCTGACCCAAGGTGCCACTAGTAGGACTGCACTCATATTAATATGGGTTTTTCCATTTTCTTTTAGTCTCTCAAGAAATATTTCGCTTGATGATTTCCGATCCACCCTCTTGTAGATATTTTTAATTTTCTTTTCTGTTTTTTATTTTGGTTCTTTTCATTTTGCTTGATTTTGATTTGTTTTCTAAGTAATCATGTCTGTATTACCATTTCATTTGTTGAAGGGAATCAAAAGTCTTATTCATTAGCAACAATTTATAACATTTCAAGCACCTAAGCAGTAAATGCTAAACTAAGATCAGCGGAAGCAAGTTTCTGTTCAAACAATGTTTCCGGTTTCTCATTAAAATCACAGGAAGACACGATTATCCTTAACAAAACTTCTAACGTCATCCCTATTTTAATGAAGACAACTCAATTGTTCTTCACTATCCTAGAGATGATTTCTCAATAGAAATCTAATTGTCCAAATCACGATGAAAGTCATCAGAACAGAAAATGATTGTTAAAGGATCAATCTTTTCATTACCAAACTATGAGATCTTCAGTATCACCCTGCTCTCTTAAATATCATGAAGTTTCTGGAAATTTTTAAACAAATTTTAGAGAGTTGGAAGCACTACAATGTGTGGGAAGTGTATGTAAACCCGCCGGGACATTAAATAGGTCTGATGGTAGCGGGTAAATGCACACATGATACCAGGGAAACTCCGTCGAGGTATTGAACAGGCCTGTTGGCAACGAAGCAATGTTGGGTTTAAGAAGATCCTCAAGTATGTCCTTTAATTTGATCAAGTGTGAAGATGTTTTTATCAGAACTGGAAGACTCTGGGACATGATAAAGGTACCGGAGTGGGTTAAATGACATCCCTGTTGAGGCTATGGACGCCTGCCGACAACAGTGGACCTATCAACGATATCAGAGTCATGTATATAAACATCATTACCCCTATGATCGAAATGAGATACCAGATTACAATTTTTGGATAGAACTTTATCCCATACTACGACTGTGTTATTTTTTCTGAGTTATTGTTGAAATGCTTGATCTGTCATCTAATTGTTTCTATAATTATTTCTTAGTCATCTGTTCCTTGATATAAAGTTCTGAAGATGCAAAGATAACTTCTTCGCCCAGCATGTCACCATTGTTGGAAGCCAACTATTCTTGTCAAATTTTATCATTGTAAAATGTCTTCTTCAAGGGATAAAATTTTCTGTAGCTACCTCCTTCTCCTTGCAATTTTTTTTATCATCTTCAGCTTTGAAAAACTTCATTGGACTAGTTGTTTGAATGAGTTCATTAATTTAATTTATCGTTCTCCTTGTTCAATTTCATGACTGAAATCATGAAATTAGAACAGGTCTTGGTTTGAGGGCATTATACAGTTTATGGGTTTTTTCTTTTGCAGATTGGATAACATATTGGGCATCTAATGTTTTCATAAATCCTAAACATTGTGAATTTATCATTTTATTGGTTGCTACCTTACTATAATACTCGAATTATCATGGAACCAGTTATGTGTCATGGAACCAGTTTTGAATAGAATTTGTTTTATATCTGTTAAATAGTATTAAGATAAGATCATTACAAACAACTCATGCTATTTTATGTTGAATTGTCCTATTGTCAAACAAACTCGAATTTACTGTTAAAAACGATATTATTTTTTGAGATCTGACCCTATCTTTAGATATGGGATCGATACTCTTTGTTGGGATTTAAAAGGGATGGTTGGAACTATGAAAGGGAGAATCTTTAGTTTGGACACATTATGGACATATGAATTTCAAGACTAATATGGAGAAACTATTCACTCCTTGGCTTTAGACCAACGTGGCGCTTACCCATTATGTTTTGCCTTTTATCTTATGAAATGCTATTATGTTTATATAGCTTTAGTCTGATTATCGTATGATATTTCATATTATTCAACACTTAATTCTGTCTGTAATTTGTTGTTCATATATTACATCTGTGATCAATATTTCATTTAAATATCGTTTATTTATGGTGGATATTAAATGATGTATTACATGAATTCTTTGTATTAAATTTATTTTATTATAAGTGTTCATCATTATAAGATCACCATATCAGTATGTTTATCAGTATTCTCTTATATTCCTGCTCCAAAACACCTTTGAGTTTGTTCTGGGAGTCTTAGCACCAGCCTGTTACATGTTTTCCTCATAGGCAGGACAACTGGGAGTTTGAATTGTGCAGAGACATAAACTCATTATTTGATTAAGTACATGTTAGTTTATTCGTATTCTTGTTCTTTAGTTAGTTTATTTATCAATGAAATAAGAATAGTTTAAATTGGCTTTGACTGTTAATCTGTTCTTATTTCAATTGTGTTTGATTGGTATTCTTTAGTTCTTTAGATTTTAAATATTGAACAGAAAATATAAATATATGTGCTTTCTTTATCTACTTCATAAACACTTTCAAAAAACATCTATTTCACAAGATTTCCCGTAAACCCTGCAAGTTGTATATACATTGTTCATAATCACATGCACATATCCATGTTTATATTTTGATGTTCATAAATTATTAAACTTACATTCTTAGTATCATAGCTTTATAGATTAGTTTCATTTCTTTTATAGTTTTTTTAGGACTTTAGTTGGCTAACGAATCCATTAAACCCGTCAGGTCATTTCATTCCAAACAACTTGGTTTATTTAGACAACTTCGGTCCAGATTTGACCTTCCAGTTGATAGTGTGTCACTTACGCCCGTCAACACAACCCCACGCTTTTCCCAGTTCCCTTCTCCTTCACCTTCTCCCCTATGTCCAATGCCCTTCTCCTTCTCCTTCACCTTCTCCCCTTCCTGCATAAAATCAATCTAAACTCCATTCACTTCAATATACTGAAAACTAAAATAAGATTTCAAATTCATTGTTAACTTGTTCAATTAAAAATACTTCATTTTCTAATAAAATAATCAACCTGTTGTAAGAAAGAGTCGCTTCCTTGTTCTCACTTTCTCCTTGGCAGTCTGAGTGGCCTAATAGCTTTTTCTGCCCAACTCTCTTGATTGTCACGCTGAATCTAACAACAATCACCAATCACCAAGCATATCCTTAACAATTTCAATATTAATACTTTTATAGCATAAATGTATTTAATTTTTATTAAGTATTAATAATATAAATGTATTTAATTTCTATTAATTTTTAGAAGAGTGAGATATACATTGTTTAATATTTACATATAAGTATAAAAACAAATTAAATATATATAATGATTTGAAAATAGGCTAACCCCTTAATATACAATAATGATTTTTTTATAATCATAAGAAAATGTCACCATTTTTAAATCTTTGAAAACACTATGTTTGAATTTTGAATAGGAAATAATTAAGAAGACAAATAGTATTCAAATCATCTTGTTTTATAGGGTAAATTTGGTCTTCAATCTGGTTGGAACTATGTCGAAGTGAGACTTCCATCTATGTGAGTGATCAAAACTTTTTCCATGGAACTTTATTCCTAGGGCTTTTACTAATTTTATTTGACTAATTTTAAGATGATCCAGAACATTGGTTTTTCAAAAAAATATTCAAAACACATGGAACTTTTACGGGCCCCAAAACAAGGCTCACCAGAAATGGGGTGATTTGAATCCCTCACACCAAAATTTGCAAGTAACGAATCTTTGAATTTTGAATAGGAAATAAATGAGAGGAAAAGACTTTTAAATAGCAAATTTAATAGTCAACAATCATTCACAATCAAAATGCATCAATTGTAAGAAAACATTATCTTTGAATTTTGAATTAAAAAAATAGATAATTTTAGACTTTTAAACCTATGGCATGAATCAAATTTGAAGAATATRGCTATATRACATYATCATTGAATTYTGAATATCAAAAATARATAATTTTAAACTTTTAAACCTATGGCATGAATGAAATTTGAAGGATAGAATTATATTTAATTTTGAAAAATTATTATCTATTCAATGATTTTATGTTGACAACCTAAAATACACTATGATTTTCATTTGAAAAAGAGAAAGGAAAATCCATGGTGGTGGGCATCCTATATTACTTGTGTTATCCATTTTAAGAAATAGTGGGTATCCTTACCTTGAAGTGTTATCCCTTTTAAATAATTGGTCATTAATGCTTCCACATTAGAAGTATGTTTAAGTTCTATTCATTTTTAAAAGGATTAAGTACATACTACTTAATCTTGGAATATAAACACAAAAAAAYATCACCTCAATTGTCCCATAAAARGATTAGGTACACACTACTTAATCTTGGAATATAAACATAAAAACATATCACCTCAATTGTCCCATACWAAGTGGGGACTAACTTCTCTCACTCTCATCAATCAAAGTGTATTAATTGTAAGAAAATGWTATCTTTGAAATTTGAATATAAAAATAGATAATTTTAGACTTTTAAACCTATGGTATGAATCAAATTTGAAGGATAAGGTTATATTTAATTTTTAAAGGTTATTATATATTCTATGTTGACAAACTAAAATACACTATAATTTTTGTTTGAAGGGAAAAAGGAAAATCCACGATAATGAGCATCCTTATCTTACTTGTGTTATCCCTTTTAAGGAATAGTGGGTATCCTTACTTTGAATGTGTTATCCCTTTTAAGGAATAGTGGGTATCCTTACTTTGAATGTGTTATCCCTTCTAAATAATTGACCATTAACAGTTCCACATTAGAAGTGCGTTCACGTTCTATTAATTTTTTAAAGGATTAAGTACACACTACTTAATCTTGAAATATAAATAGAGAAACATATCACCTCAAGTGTCCCATACTAAGTTGGGACTAACTTCTCTCACTCTCATTAATCAAAATGCATTAATTGTAAGAAAATATTATCCTTAAATTTTGAACATTAAAAAGAAGATAATTTTATAATTTTAAACCTATGGCATGAATCAAATTATCTTACTTGTGTTATCCTGATGCAGGAGCATCTACGACTTCAACAAGCGAGCCAACGCGTGGAGTAAAGAACATACAGCTGGACAACGCCAGCACATACATTTTTGAATTGCTTTGAGGATTGTTGCGCCGTCGTTTGAATGAAAGCATTCATATGAAGCGCCTTTGTATTATTTTGTAGATAAGAAGGCATTTAATAGTTTTTAATGTTGTTAGATAGGAATTAATTGTAGATTAGACAGTTTTTCTTTCGAGAGGGAAAACAGAATATAGGAACCCTCCTTTGTAACATTGTATGATGATTATTCAGCATAAGCATTGAGACAGGAGCAAGAAGGAGAACAGAGAGCTTGTGAAGAATCCCCATGTACAAACATTAAATTAATCAGAAAGACTTTGATTCAATTCCATGGATGTGTTTGATCTCTGTGTGTTGTTGATATTATGCTGTTGCATACTTACTTCTTTTTATGCTTATCTTCTATATGCTGCATATGTGATTGCATATCAGGTTCGAAACCTAAGAGAATGAGGAAATAAGTTTCAATTGTTTCTTTGTTTGAGCCAGGAGATTCCTGCATAGAGTGCAGTTGAATTCCTCCGCATAGAGTGCGTCGAGGAGGCTCTACAGTTAAACTCTCATTCTCGCTCATCCAGAAGTTGAATTGGGTTGACAGGGCATGCAGGTAAAGTGCAGGTCAAGGTCGAAGCCTCAGCAGGGAGTCTGAGTAAAGAAAGGCCGGGGTTGCTGTGACTGTGAAAGCGCAGGACCTGGAAGACTTCAAGTACTATTGGGAGTGGTTGAAGGTTGAGCACAGGGAGTGTGCGCAAACACTCTGGAGGAGTCCGAGTTGGTAAAATCTCAGGAGGGATAGTACCTTTGCTTCGCTCACACAGGATGAAGGTGGTGAAGTGGAGAACTCTTCAAGAGGAAGAGAATCGATGACTTGTAAGCCCAGTGAGGTTTTGCGAAATCCCGCAGACCGTCAGATCGCAGAAGAGTTGCAAGGGGGTTAACTCGCAGGTGCACGAGAGAATCCGTTTGTCATCGAACATCGGCATATCGGGGTTGGTGAGTGCAAGAGTTGCATGCACGTCGAAATTGCGAGTTGCGATTTCTCAATTTAATCGGAGCCGTCGACCCTCGGAGGGATAGGTGGCACGAGATCCCGAGGAGTCGGGACTCGACACTTCGGTGTTTTCGAAGTCGAAGGGAGCACGGAGAAACAACGAAGCCCCGAGTTGCGACGGGTCCCACGGAGATGGAGCGGAGGACAGCACGTGG
Organism: Picea glauca; assembly: GCA_000966675.3. NCBI lineage: Eukaryota > Viridiplantae > Streptophyta > Pinopsida > Pinales > Pinaceae > Picea > Picea glauca. Next base: position 197,502 of record JZKD02S2217183.1, on the reverse strand, counting down.
CATCGCACATTGACGTTCGAGGTTTTGAAAGGTGAGTAAATCGCCTCCTTTCATCTGCCGATTTCCCGATAGGGAAATCCCCGATACACAGAAGTGTTGACCGTTGACATCAGGGATCAGGGTTCGGAGTTTCATACTGCATGGAAGGTGTGCACAAGGTTCGTGAATCCTTGAAACCCGATTTCCCGACTGGAGAAAGGGAGATCGTCGAGAAGTGTACTGTGGGTAAAGGACTCCTGAGGGAGTTTGAAGAGTTGTTAACTCTTCGGGCCGCATTGTTGAAGGTCCTGGTGAGAGTGACCATGCCGTCGAGGGTAGGTTGCGTCAGAGTGGTATCAGAGCGGGAGTGTCTTTGTTTTCTGAAGCAGAGACAGAAGAGACATAATGCCGCCCATAAGAGAGAGGCAATCTTTTGATCGTGAAGACAGGGATGCCCGAAGAAGGGGTAGGCCAGCAGGTAATGCCGAGATGGAGCACCAGATGCGAGATCTCCGAGCTAGGATTGAGGAAATGGATACCACCCATAGGCGTGGAGCAAGTACAGCAGAGTTCAGCGACTCTGAGGTTGAAGAAGAAGCTGGACATGACCAAGAAGAGGTTACAGCAGAGGATGCCTCGACAGAGAGGTTGATCAGAGCCATTTCGAGGATGAGCTCGAAGACAAAGATGGACATTCCCGTCTATGAGGGAAGTCTAAACGCAGAAGAGTTGCTGGATTGGATCCGAGCACTCGTAACCTACTTCGATTACAAAGACGTCGAAGAGGAAAAGAAGGTAAGGCATGCCGTCACGAAGCTGAAGGGACATGCAGCCTTATGGTGGGACGAGCTGCAGGCAGACAGGCATTCCAAAGGAAAACAGAAGATCAAAAGCTGGGATCGGATGATCGCCAAGATGAAGGCGAAGTTCATTCCGAGGGATTACCATATCACTCTGTTCAGGCGCATGCAGAACCTGAGATAGAAGTTGATGACGGTGAAAGAATACACCGAAGAATTCTACAGGCTCAACATTCGAGCTGGTCATCGGGAGAGTGATGACGAAAAGGTGGCAAGATACCTGAATGGGTTGAGGTATGACATTCAGGACGAGTTGAGCATGTTGACCATCCGCACAGTTGAGGATGCATACCAGATGGCTCTGAAAGCCGAGGAGAAGCTGAGCCGCAAGCAGGGACAACGAGGGCTAGGCAGGAGCCAGCCCATAGGCAAAGCAGTTGCCCAAGAGAGAACTCAAAATCCCAAGGAGGATTGGAAGAGGCCTCAGGGAAAAGCTGAAAGAGGGGGAACGTCACAGCAGAGGCAGTATGCTGAGCCGAGGAGACAGTAAAATGATCAACGAGGAGATTATGTTGATGCCAACACTTTTCCTCGTACTCGAGGTAGAGGAAGAGGCCAAGGAGGAATTATCACATGTTTTACGTGTGGTAAAGACAGTCATAAATCCGTGGACTGTCCAGACAGGAAAATGGATAGAGGAAAAACTCACGTCGTTGAGGTGCAGAGGCGTGACGTGGAGGATGAAGACACTGGGAGTGGAAAGTCACTGACGGTGCACAAGGTCCTTTTGAAACCTAAGAAAGAGGTGGACAACTCAGCACAAAGATGCAGACTGTTCCGGACAATGTGCAAGACAAAGGGCTGGAAATGCAAGGTCATAGTGGACAGTGGCAGTACTGATAATCTCGTTTCGACTGAAATGGTGGAGAAGCTGGAGCTGAAAACGAACAAACACTCGAGCCCATACAAAGTGACATGGCTGTAGAAAGGACACCAGGTATGTGTTACAAAGCAATGCTTGGTCAATTTTAAAATGGGTGAATATAAGGATGAGATCCCGTGTGATGTCATTCCCATGGATGTATGTCATGTTTTATTGGGTAGACCATGGCAGTATGATAGAAATGTGGTTCATGATGGGAGGATGAACACATACACCTTGGAGAAGGATGGGAGATCACATACATTGCTTCCGGGGAAAGATAAGAAGGTGGAGCCGGAAGTAACCAGCACGATACTTCTCATGAGTGGAAAAGAACTTCTCACAGAGTTGGAGAAGAATGAAGATCCACAATTCTTTGTTGTCAGGAAGCCGAAAATTGTCCTGACAAGCACAAGAGTGGATGACTTGCCGGAAGAGATTCAAGAACTGCTGGGAGAGTTCGCTGATATCATCGTGGACAAACTACCTCGTTCGTTGCCACCGATGCAGAGTGTGAGTCACCACATTGACATCATACCCGGAGAAAGTTTGCCAAATAAGGCAGCGTATAGGTTGACACCTCAGGAGAACGAGGAGGTCAAGAGGCAGGTACAGGATCTGCAGGACAAAGGACTGGTGAGGGAGAGTCTGAGTCCGTGT
>JZKD02S2217183.1:125067-168937 GCA_000966675.3 Picea glauca | reverse complement strand
TTGGATAGGTATGGAACTTCCCGGTATAACTTGGGTAGTAGTTTGGGCAGTGGTGACAGTGGAAGCATTCAGTGCCCTGAATCCAAAAGGGAGTGTAGGTATTGGTGTTACAGGTGTGCCAATCGGAGCTTGATTAACCACCGCGTTACCAGTGGGGATAGTCGAAATGTGCGGGACCATTGTAGAATGGGCCATCTGGAGGGGAATAGTAGACCTTGGGCCAACAGACGGTATGTTCGGACCAACGAGTGGTGTGGATGTAAAATTGGTGGTACTGGTGAAATGATTTGGAGGTACGGTGTAGGAAAAAGGTGTGTCAACACCTTCCCCTGTTCCATAAATATCTCTCACCAAGCGTGGTGGACTTCGAACAATGTCTGCAGTCCAAAAAGGGTCATTGGCTAAAGGGTTTTGAGAAGACCCAGCCGGAATGTTAGAAGGATTGACGACAACAAATTCTCCAGTGGAATTCAGGTGGAGGATCTGTCGTTCATATCCCTCCAGAATGCGGTAAGCTTCTGAAGATTCTGAAATAATTCAAAAATTCTCCAAGGGAGTGGGAACTTCTTCCTGGGAAGTTGTAGTATTTTGAACCTCGCTCCGTTGAGGGGATTCCTCCATAGAATGAGGGGGTAAAGGGGTGTTTTCTTCCATATTTTCTGGAGGAAGTCCCTGTAGCCTCCGCGAGCGGTGTGGAGGGTCTATGTTGGCGAAAAAGAGTCGGCGAAAGAGATCTATGGCCAACTATCGAAAAGAAACAACACACGCTAAAGAATCTAAGAATCACAACCAAGCAAACAGAACCTTCTTTTGATGACCATACTAGTTGGTGATGAAATCCAACGTCGTGTGATCAAGTCCAGAAGGGGCGGGGATAGGGTGGAATAGTTACAATGGCAACCTGCTTAACGGACTTACGCCTTGGTGCAAGCTTCCACGCAGTAATTGTGGATTTACCCTCCAAGGAGCCCGAGTGAGTTTGACCAATGTCTTCCCCAGGTACAATGAGACTTCCCATCACCGTCACCTTGTGTAAGACCCTAAAGATTATGGCCATTAAGGTTACCAATTCGCAGTCAGCCCCTGGGCGGGAACAGTCGACAATCCGATCTGAATGTACGGGCAGGGTATCGAGCCCAAAATCAACTAAAAGGATTCCACACAGTAATTGTGGATTTACCTCAAAGTGATCCCCATAATACAATCTGACCACCACAATCAGTTAAACCATGGAGGGTTAGTCCCCGTAGCTCACCTGAATGTGACCTCAAGCATAACCCCTATGTGAGAGGGGGATCCCAGGCATACTTATACGTAATTGGATTTGACACTCCCTAACTTAGGATGCTAATGTTTTTTTTGGAAACTTTGGAGAGTTATGCTCATAGCCTAATCCAAAATACTAAGCCTAGTCTACTGTTGGTGGAGGATCCTAGAAAAGAAAAAGTTCTAAATAATTTTTAATTAGCGTTGATTTTATGGCTGTCCTTTACGCAAAAGGGGTGCATGGAAGTGAAACAAATGGAATTATGACTCAGTCCCAAAAAATGCATCAAATATGATAAGCAGTCATTTCTTTTCGATGAACATCTATCTACGGGAGAGAGAGAGTTCTTTTCACTAACAAGCACAAATAAGGAGTGTCCTCAAACAATTTTTTTTTCTCAATCAAATCCTGATGTGATGCTAGAACTTTTGAGATGCCTTCTAACATGCACAATCAATCATGAAGATGCTTTTTATTTTTTGCATATGAATAATGATCAATTCAACACAATGCTCGTCTTGCTAATTATCTTGTTGTATGAATGAAAATCAAACTAGCACAAGCAAAAGTCATACAAACAATACACCCTTTTGTTGCAATCAAAACGAAAAGTGAAAGAAAATAAACAATCAAAGAGAAAACAAACTTCACACCCAAAAGAAAAAGTTGAAGAACAATGATCTTGACTAAAATCGAGATGAAGAGGTCTGTATACCTTTGATGACCTTCACCAGGGCTTTTCGTTCAGTTGATGAGGAGAGAAAAACAACGCATGGGTTTCAAACTTCACTCAATAGAAAAACTCAATAACAATAGTGAGGAAGGCTACAATATCCAACTAGTAAGATGTTCATTCTTGAAAAAGACAGATGTAAAGGCTGGAAGAGAAGAAGCATTGACTCACAAGGTTACCCAGCAGAAAAGACACAGAGGCAAAACCCAGAAAAAGCAATTTTGGAAGGTTTTCTGGCCAAAGGAGGGATGGCGCTTTGTTTCCAAAGGCAAGGAGAATTATAGCACTCTGTGCAAAGCTATTAGGGAGTGCTGGCACTCTGTTAACACATGGACAAGGGCGCCAGGTTCAAAAACTCCCAAAAATGTCAAAAAATTCAAAAAATTGCAATTCACTTTCGACAAGTAGGCTGAGTATGATGGGGTAGGGAGCCAATCAACTCATGAAACCAATCAAAAGAGGAGTGAACCAGGTCTGAAACAATCAAGGGGTAAAACTATGTCAATGAGGAGAAATCAAAACAAGAAGTTTCGATTTGAGGCTATCTCTCCAGTGGAGTCGCCAGTTTCTGTTGTAGGAAAATCTCCCTACGGATAGGTAGATTGCCTCAAAGAGCTTGACCCTAACTCTAAGACAAAAAATGATTAACGTGGACACTGAATTCCTTTCAAATCTATCTAAACTAATACATGAGAAGGAAGGATAACATAAATACCTCTTTATCGATGTTTGTCCCTGCACACTCCGAGTTGCGCTCTGATCCTTTGCTCCTTGCTGAGTTCTGTAGACAAACAAGATACGACCACTTATTACTCTATTGATATTTTCTTGAAAATAGATCTATCTATTAATGGTAAGTTCATGTAACACTAGACACAAACTAGAAAGAAATAGGCCAAGTGTGTCATATTAATGAGAATAACGACAGTAGTACTTACAATCGTAGATGCGAATGCGATAGCTTCGTCAAGTCCCCTTTGTCTAACCCTTGCCTGAAAAATCCACAACTTGGATAACAGCAGCTTCACTGATCACCCTCCTTTTGTTGACTGTGTGTTTGCTATAAGATCGTAGGTTTCATGCTAGCAATTCTTCCCCCTTTCCACCATCATAGAGCTAGCTTATATAGGTTAAGAGGAGCTTAACCTCTTGAGTTATCTTTAGAACAAGTTGAGGAACCTCCTCCTTAGATCAAGGATCTTCTGATGAAACCAAGAATTCGAATGCGACTGCCTTCTAATCTTAAAAGATCCTCCCCTTATTCTCCTCAACGGGCCAACTACTACCTCAGATTAGGCAGTGCTCCCTTAGAAGGGGCATCAGAGTGTTGTAGCGCTCCCTAGGAAGCTTGAGGGGAGCGCCAGCGCTCCAAAAGTGGATAGCGCTCCTTCAAAGGGGTGAGCAAGCATTATAACTCTCCCTGAAGCCTTGTAGGGGGGCACCAGCGCTCCCAAGACTGATATAGGGGAGCGCTCACCCTCAAAACCTTTGTTCCAGAGCTCTCCTCAGGTTTCAAGAGTTCTTTGACTTCAGTTAACCAGTTCTTCTTCTCCAAATCAAGTACATGAGATGTTTTAAGTGTCTCCTTAGTGTCATCAGCATGGTAGTATGCTCGAACATCGTTTGCGACACTTGTGACCAACTTGCGACACTTGTGAAAGTTGTAAGGAAGATGCGACACTTACGACAATTGAGAGGAACATGCGACACTTATCTAGTTGAGTAATTTTGACGTGTAACACATGCCATTGAGAATGAAGATGTATGGATGAGGAGTTTTGTTTATAGCCTTGATGGTGAGGCTAGGAAGTGGTTTAGGGATTTCCCCCCTAGATCTATCACCAGGATTGAGGCTTTAGATGATTCTTTTCTGAGGCAGTGGGGGGGACAAAAAGGACTTTTTGTATTATATCACATAATTTTGATCCCTAAAGAGGAAAGAAGGAGAGTTTGTCTCTGATTTCTCTCAAAGATTCAACAAAATGTACAATAATATCCCTCCTAAGATAAATCCTACAGATACCTCTGCCAAAATCAACTATGCTAGTGCTTTTGACCCTGATTTTTTCCTCTTACTGAGAGAAAGGAGATTAGACTCCTTAGATCATATGCAAGATGCAGCCATGGAGGTAGAATATAACATAGTGGCATTTGATCAACTTGAAGGTAAATCTGATAAGGAAATGAGAAAGAGTAGAATTGAAGCCTCGACCTCTGATTCCTCTATTGTACACCCTCAAGTTGATGAACTTACCAAATTTGTAAAATCTCTTTCTGCTGAGATGGAAAAGTTAAAGTTTGAGGGAAAATAGACCTATAGAAATACACAAAATGATGATAACATAGGTGGTTTCATGAGACCTAATAATGCTCCTCGGACTCTTACAAGAGATCCCAGAAACAGAGAAAGGGATGACCAAAAGATCCAAACTTCCTTACATAACAAAATTTTGGCTGACAAGGAAGGAGAAGATGAAGAAGATGATCTTGAGATCCATTGCTTGGGTGACACCCTTCTATCCCCTCACTTAACCCAATATACATATGGGAAGTCCTAGTAGATATGAATCCTAAATGAATTAAGTAAGGGAGAGAAGGCAAAAGAGAATCCTAGTAGATATGATCTCAAAAAGATAGGGGAAAATACTAATGCTTCTGATCAGCCCACAAAAATAGAAAAATCTGCCAAGGCTATGACAGTTGGAAGCAAAGAGAAATTTGCTCAAAGCCCCCCAGTTTTGGTTGAGGATCCTATCCCAGAAGTCAAGGAGATTCTGAAATGTCCACCTTCCTTCAATTATGAAAATGAGATCCAAAAAATCAAAATCCCTGTGCCATTTTCAGAATTGATAAAAATTGAAGAATTTAAAAAATGTTGTTGTCCGAATCCTACTCAAATACCACTGACTCGGTTCATGTTCAAGATGAAAATCCAACAATCATCTTAGGTACTTTGATATAATATAGAGATGATTCATCCCCTCCCTTCTATACATCACTAAACATACATGATAAGGTGTTGCATAATTGTTTGATGGACTTAGGGGCATCTCACAATCTCATGCCCAAAATAGTCATGGATGAACTTGGATTATAAATCACAAAATCCTACCATGACTTAAATTCTTTTGACTCTAGGAAAGTGAAGTGTCTTGGGGTCATCAAAGTTCTAGTTGTGACCTTGTTTCAGTTTCCCATGAAAAGTGTGGTTATGGACATTGTAGTGGCTGATATTCCCCCCAATTTTGGTATGTTATTGTCAAGATCTTGGATAAAAAAACTTGGGGGAACTTTGCAAATGGACCTCGCATATGCCACCATTCCTGTGTTTGGGGGTGAGCATAGAAGACTTTACAGGGAAGCTCAGTTGTCCTACATCATTAGTGATGAAACAGACACCACCAACCATCCTATTTTTTCTATTGACACTGATTTGGGATCTAGCCTATTGAAACTCACTAATACTCCTGAACCTCCTCTTGAAATCAGAAAAAAATCCATTACTCTTTGTGAAATCTCTCCTCCAACTACCTATGTTTGGAAGATGCTCTTTGATGGAGCCTCTTCTAAGGAAGGTGCTGGTGCTGGAGTGTTATTTGTTTCACCTTGTCAAAAGACTATACCTTTGTCCTACAAGATAGAATGTGAAACTACAAATAATGTGGCAAAGTATGAAGCTCTTGTTTTGGGTTTAAGGGCTGCAAAAGACATGGGGATTGAAGAGCTATCAGTATTTGGGATGCAAAACTAATTGTTCATCAGATCAAAAATATTTATCAAGCCAAGAAACCTAGTCTTAAGACTTACATAAATGAAGTATGGGATGTAGTTGACAATTTCTTCCTAGCTTTCAACATTTCATTTATTCCAAGAGAGGAGAATACCATGGATGATTCTTTGGGTATTTCAGCAAGCCATTTCAGAGTCCCATTGCCACCTAAACTCAAGTATGATTTAGGGGTGAAATATAGACCCTCTGTAACTGACAATATTAAGCATTGGAAGGTGTTTGAGGATGATAATGAGATCAAAAAGTTTCTTGAGTCTGTTGATGAGTTCTCTACATTACATATTGATCATGATCATGATTCTGAAAGTAGCCCTCATACTGATGTATTTTTAAATAAAATTGCTAATCGCCATATTGTTCAGCTACCTAGCAAGCAAATTATGAAGGGACTATTTCTTTTGGAAAGATTGTTTGATGGGAATGATGTGGCAGTAAAGTTTAGAGGTTCAATCGATGATGCTGAAGTAGCTGAGTACAATATTGGTACAGAGAAGGATCCCAAATTCATCAAGTTGTCAAGCAACTTGTGAAGAGAGAAAATGGCTGAATATGTTGAGCTATTAAAAGAGTTTGTTGATGTGTTTTCCTGGACATATGAATATCTCGGGATGTATGAAACAAGTATCATTGAGCACACAATCCCATTGAAGGAAGATTCCAAGCCATTTAGGCAGAAGTTGAGACAAATAAATCCTATGATGCTGCCCATTATGGAGAAGGAGGTTAAAAATATTTCGGATGCCCAGATTATCATTCCTTTGAGGTATTCTGAATGGGTGGCCAACTTGGTCCCAGTAAGAAATAAGAATGGAGAAATTAGACTTTGTGTGGATTTCCGAAATCTAAACAGAAGCTCTAAAAAAGATAATTACCCCTTGCCCAAGATGGAACACATATTACAGAGGGTGACAGGGGCATCCAGGATGCCTATGATAGATGGATTTTCTGGCTACAATCAAGTCTCTATCTCACCTAAAGACAGAGAGAAGAAAACCTTCACCACTCCTTTGGGTACATTCATGTATGCTAATATGCCCTTTGGATTGATGAACGCAGGAGAAACCTTTCAGCGAGCCATAGACATAGATTTTATTGGAGAAAAAGACAAGTTTGTGGTCATTTATTTGGATGACATAACAATGTTCTCACAATCTGATAAAGAACATTATGATCATCTGAAAAGAGTCTTCTTGAAATGCAGAAAATTTGGTCTCTCTTTAAATCCCAAGAAGTCATTATGTGCCATGAAAGAGGGGAAACTGTTGGGGCACATTGTGTCAGCTGATGGGGGTAAAGATTGATCCAAGCAGGGTAGAAGCTATCCAAGCTTTGTCACTCCCTAGATCTAAGAAAGAAGTTCTTTTTTTGGGGGGGGAAATTATTTTTCGAAGAAGGTTTGTTTGAAATTTTTCTGAGTTGGTAAAGTTTATCACAACCATGTTGAGGAAAGGAAATCAAATCAAATGGATTGTTGAATCTCATAACTCTTTTGACCAAATAAAGAAGGCCTTGACTGAAGCACATGTGCTGATCGGTCCTGACTACTCCAAGGAGTTTTTGATTTTCTATTTTTCTTCATTTGACACAGTAGCAGCTGTTTTATTGCAGAAAAATGCCGAGGGGGTTAGAGCAGCCCATTTCCTTTTTTAGTAGGGCACTGAGAGATGCTGAAATAAAGTATGACATCATGGAAAAACAGGCCTATGCTTTGGTTAAAGCTATCAAAGATTTAAAATTTTATGTGATACATTCAAAATTCATTGTATATGTCCCTTCAGCTTCTGTGAAGGAGATCCTCATTCATCCTGACATAGACGGAAGGAGGAGCAAGTGGATAGCCAAGATCCTTGAATTTGATCTTGAAATAAATCCCACCAAATTGGTTAAAGGCTAAGGTTTACCTAGGTTGTTGGATGAATCTCATTACAAAGCCTTGGGGCTCAATTTCATGAATAGTTATTCAGAGAATCAACAAGCTAAGTTGTCTGATGAATATCCTCAAGTCACACCCCCATTGGTAGGATGCACTTGGTACAAGGACATTATATTTTTCCTACAGAAGTTGCAGCTTACTGATGGCATGGAAAAGAGCAAGGTAAGATCTTTAAAGCTCAAATCAATTAAATATTGTCCGATTGATCAAGTCTTATATTGGAAAGACCCTTTAGGAGTGATATTGAGGTGTATAGACCCACAAGAAGCCCAAAATATCGTGTATGATTTTCATGACAGTTTATGTGGGGGGCATCACTTCTAGAGAACCACAACCTACAAGATTCTCAGGGCTAGATATTTTTGGCCTAGCCTCTTCACTGATGTTTGTTCTAAAATCAGGGCTTGTGTTAAGTGTTAGAAGTTCTCTGGAAAGCAATAACTCAAGTCGTTGCCATTGAAGCATGTGGTAGCTTCAAGACCTTTTCAACAATGGGGCCTAGATTTTATTTGGGAAATCCACCCTGCTTCAAGTGGTCAACATAGATGGATATTAACTGCCATAGACTACTTTACTAAGTGGATATAAGATATACCCACAAGAAATGCTTCCCACATAGTAATCATTGGTTTTCTTGAGGATATTGTGGCAAGATTTGGTTGTCCAAACAGAATTGTCACTGATAATGCTTCAACTTTTAAGGCTGAACCATTGATTAAGTTTTGTGAATAGTTTGGAATCACATTGCTTCACTCTACTCCTTACTACCCCCAAGGTAATGGACTAGCAGAGTCCTCTAACAAGAGCCTTATTAAGATCATCAAAATACTTTTAGAGGACAACAAGAAGGCATGGGATTCAAAGCTTAAATTTTCTTTATGGGTTGACAAAGTGACAACAAAGAGATCTCTTGGTGTTTCTCCTTTCCAGCTTGTGTATGGAGTTGAGGCCATCTTTCCTTCTCAACTTTCCTTTCCCGTGGAAAAATTCTTCCAAGATTACTAGGGAGGACCAGATGATATGATTAGAAGAATAAAACAGTTTGTAGAAGTGCAACAGAGTAGGGAGAAACTACTGGACAAAGCACATGACCATCAACAGAAGATCAAGCAAGATTTTGACAAAAAGGTCAACAAAGAGGTTTTCCAGCTGGGAGATCTAGTACTTAAATGGGATGCACCTAGGCAAGATAAAGGTAAGCACAATAAATTTTAGGCCTTATGGATCGACCCCTTCAAAACTTCTGAAGTTTTTTCAAATAACACTTACAAGTTGCAGAATTTGGAGGAAGCTCAAGTTTTTGGTAGCCCTGTAAATGGGCATTTTCTAATTTTTTTTTTTTTTTAAGCCATGAGTGGCTTCCCATGTCATTTTAAATATCATTTTTCTTTTGTTTCTGGTTTTTATAAGTGACTCCACAACCCAATACTAAGGCATTGAAACTGCAAAAGGAGTTCTTAGAGCCTCACAGGGAGGTCTCTATCCCCCATGGAGCCTATATGTTAACACAAGGATATGCAAATTGTTTCTTAAGAATCAGACATAAATTGAGGTTTACCCTCAAGAGAATTATGGTGTAAATCATGTGGCATTCTTCCCATGATTTCCACAGGGAAAACAAAAAGACTGGAGGCCTAAGCAACTCAAGCACCCTCTCTCCACCTATCACATCTCCCTTCCCGATACCTCCTCTCACCTCTCGACACCTGTCCCACTAACATTCCACTCTCCCTTACATGTCACCTCCTCCCCGCCTATCACACCTCCCTCGTTCCTCTACCACCTCTTCCTTTCCCTTTGCCACCGTTGTTAGCACTAGAAGTCACTCCTGGATTGCAATAGGAGTAAGAATGATACCCATCAGTTTTATATGTCATGAATTTGTTTAATAGTGGTCTAATGGATGCAGACCCAAGAGAGTATCGTTTTAAATCAGAAAGCTGGACCAGGAAATGCATGAACAGGTGGGGTCTCGATCTAACTTTAGTTAGTAACTGTAGTAAAAAGTGAGTGGGTGAACAAACAATAAGAAAAGATCCAAGTACAAGATCATCTTGGACTGAAGCTTCAGACACTAGGATATGAATTGAAAGTCACAACTATAACAACAAGGTGATCAAACCTTCATCAAAATGCTATAATAATATCTTGACTAGATCCTCCATGCCCAAGCTACTCAGTGTAGAAAGAAGGAAGGTGACATGAGAAGTTGGTTAAAACTAGTTCTTGTGCTATTGTGATCAAACCTCCATCACAATGATAAAAATACTCCCGACTGGATCATCCATGCCCAGACGTTCTAATGCAAGAGTTACAGAGAGATAGAAAGAAGCTGACTGTTATTAAACGAGAAGTCTCAAAATACCATATATAACCAAAGAACTAGAAACTTCGCTAAAAATTTACAAATGGGAGCTTAGATCTACCATCGACCCTAACAAAATGGAAAAAATGCCTGTATATACTCAGAGCTGACTCGAAATGTCTGAAGCGCGATCATCCATGCATTCATGGATTTGCATTGGTAAGTCTCTCTATCAGGTTACTCACACAGACGTTGGTCAGACTTCCCATGCAGTCGTCTGTCGGACGCAATCTCTGTCAGACTGGACTGGCAATTATCTTCTATGCTTTGTCCCTTTCTGACCTTCTATTTATGGAAGGAGAGGATGTCTCACCTACCTTCCATGTTTACATTAACTAATCCCTTGGGATCTAGTGAGGTCCAGTCAAATCTGCACCTACAGGACATGGAGGCCTTCTCATTCTGCCATCTGGATCTGTTTGGGGAATTCATGATAAGACTAGCAGGTAGACGTGGAGGTTGACGCAATGACAGGGAGAATCTGACACCAAATGGGAATGGACGGTGGCTCGACATGGGCTATTTAGTGTGATCGATGTGGAGATGAGATGGGGGGAGGCCATGTAGATGGACATGGTAGAGGGAAAGTGATTGGGAAAAATCTGGTGGCAGAACTCGTGGATTTTGAGGCATGAGAGCCAGGTGGAGGAGACACGAGGATGAGAAGAAGTTGTGGGAGTACGTGATTGACTAGGGGGGAAAAACATCGCTAGGATGGGGTGACCTGGAGGAGGAGAAATAGGTGTCAGAAGATAAGAGGGATGAAGAGAAAAGGGACATGATACAGGGGTGAGTGGAGGACAGGTGCATGGTTGTGGATGGTGAGAGGGAGTGGGAGATGTGACAGGGCGAGGAGAGAGGCGGAGTGGGAGACAGATGGCACCAGGAGGTGGGAATGATAAGTGGTAAGAGATTTTAGGGGGGCCCATATTCAAAACTGCCCATATCGGACCCCCCCCATTAAAGGAAAAATGACGGGGTGGGGTCTGGAATGGAACCTGTGCCGTAGATCTGAGCACTTAAATCTCATCCGCTCATACCTACGCACTCTTATATCGGAACCCCCCTCCCCCATTAAAGGTAGAAAGGCGGGGGAGGGGGGGGGTGTTCAAAATTGAACCTTGACCGTAGATCTGGGTGCGCAGATTCTGGCCACCCAGATCAGCCTGCTCTTTAGAATGGCGCACCTTCGCACCAAAACTTAGGATAAGTGGGTTTTTCAATCCACTTATTGTCATTATTTTCACCAAAAGGGGGGCGCTTCTTAGGAAAACACTCCCTTACATATTTATGTGATAACATTAGGCTCAATGGGGGATGGCTTGCTCCCTGTGAAATGCCAAGAACTCTTCTACAACTTTAGTACCTTGTTGTTGGGCTATGGGGTCATTTATGAGCCAAAAACAAAAAGAAAAACAATATTTACAAAAGCATAGGAGCCACTTAAGGCTCAAAAAAAAAATTATTTAGGAAATTCCCATTCACAGGGCCTCCAAAAAATTCATCGCCCTCCAAATCCTGCAACCTGTAGGTGTTGTTTAAGAACACTTCATAGATTTTGAAGGACCCAATTCAGAGGGCTTCAAACTTGTTGTGTTTACCTATGTCCTCCCTGGGTGCATCCCAATTAAGCACCAAATCTCTCGGCTGGAAATCCTCCTTCCTTTCCTTTGTGTCAAAGGCTTGCTTGATCATCTATTTATGATCATGAGATCTATCCATTACCCGCTCTCTGGTCTACTACACCTCCTGCAGTTGATGAATTCTCTTGATCATATCATCGGTCTCTCCTTGACGATCCTGAAATAATTTTTCTACAGGTAGAGCCAGCTGAGAAGGAAAAATAACTTCTTCTCCATAAACAAGTTGGAAAGGATAGATGCCTAGGGACCTCTTTGCTATCACTCGATCAAACCACAGAGTGAATTTGAGTTTTGAATCCCAGACCTTCTTATTGTCTTCTAGCAGTCTCTTAATAAGCTTGATCATACTTTTGTTAGAGGACTCTGCCAGTCCATTGACTTGGGAATAATAAGGGGTGGATTGAATTAATGAAATCCAAAACTACTCGTAGAACTTGACCAAAAAGTTTGACTTGAATGAAGCAGCATTATCAGTGATAATTCTGCTAGGACAACCAAACCTTGCTATGATATTCTCTTAGAAGATGATGATTACCTTGTGTGAAGCACTCCTGGTGGGGATAGATTCTATCCATTTGCTGAAGTAATCTGTTGCAGTCAAGATCCATCCGTGTTGACCACTTGAAGTAGGATGAATCTCCTCAATGAATTCCAACCCCCATTGTTGAAAGGGTGCCGAAGCTACTACAGGATTTAGTGGCAGGGATTTGAGCTGCTGCTTTCCTGAGAATTTTTGACATTTGATGTAGGCTTTGATATTTCTGTAGACATCAGTGAATAAAGTGGTCCAGTAGTACCTAACCCTAAGAATTTTGTAGGCTGTGGTTTTCCAGAAATGATGCCCCCCACATAGGCTGCTATGAAAATCAAACATAACTCTTTGGGCCTCCTGTGGGTTTAGACATCTCAGGAGCACTCCTAGAGGGTCCTTCCAATATAAGACCTTGTCAATTAGACAATATATGATTGCTTTGAGCTTTAAATCTCTTGCCTTGCTCTTCCCCATTCCATCAGGAGGCTTCAATTCCTGGAGAAAATATATAATGTCTCCATACCAGGTGCATTCTGCTAATGGTAAGAAATCCTGAGAGATTTATATAGACAATTATGCCTACTGATTTTATGAGTAAACATTGATGAAGTTAACCCCCAAGGATTTACAATTAGATTCATCCAACATCTTGGCTAAACCTTGACCTTTAACTAGCTTGGTGGGCTTTATCTCCAGACCAAACTCAAGAATCCTGGTGATCCATTCTCTCCTTCTCCCATCTATATCAGGATGAATAAGAATGTCCTTCACAGAGGCTGAAGGAACATATGCAATGACCTTTGAGTGTAGAATATAAACTCTGAAATCTTTGAGAGCTTTCACCAAGGCATAGGCCTACTTTTCCATAATGTCACGCCTGATCTGAACATCCCTTAGTGCTTTGCTGAAAAAGGAGATAGGTTTCTCAAGCCCTGCATCATTATTCTATAGTAGAACAACAACCACTGTATCAAAAGAAGAAAAAGAAAAGATCAAAAATTCCTTAGAATAATTAGGACTGATAAGCACAGGTGCCTCAGTCAAATCTTTATTGATTTGGTCAAAGGATTCCCTGCGTTCAACAGTCCATTTTACTTCATTCCCCTTCCTGAGCATGGTTGTGATATTCTTCATCAACTCAACAAAATTTGAAACAAACCTCCTCAAAAAGTTGATCTTTCCTAGGAAATACTGGACTTCTTTCCTGGATAGGGTTTTAATTGCCTCCACCCTATTGGGATCAATTCTCACTCCCTCCGCTGACACTATATGGCCTAACAACCTTCCCTCCTTCATGGAAAACAAAGATATATTAGGGTTTAGGGAAAAGCCAAACATTCTGCATTTCAAGAAAACCCTCCTCAGATGAAAACAATGCTCTTTATCAGACCCGGAGAAGACTGTTATGTCATCAAGATATATGACCACAAGTTGATCCTTCTCTCCAATGAAGGCTATGTCCATGGCTCACTGAAATGTTGCTCCTGCACTCATCAGTCCAAAAGGCATTTTGGCATACATGAATGTACCCCAAGGAGTGGTGAAGGGTTTTTTTTCTCTGTCCTCAGGAAGAACTAATATCTGATTGTATCCAGAAAAGCCATCAATCATGGATATCCTTGATGCACAAGTTACCCTTTGTAATATATGTTCCATCTTTGGTAAGGGGTAATTTTCCTTCTTTGAGCTCCTATTCAGATTTCTGAAATCAACACAGAGTCCGATTTATCCACTCTTCTTTCTCACTAGGACCAGATTGGCCACCCATTTAGAATATCTCAAAGGGACTATGATTTGGGCATCCAACAACTTCTTTACTTCTCTCTCCATGATAGGAAGCAACATGGGATTAATCTATCTTAGCTTCTACCTAAATTGCTTAGCCTCTTCTTTCAGTGGGATCTTATGCTCAATGAAAACTATATCATAAGTCTTGAGGTCTTCATAGGTCCAAACAAAAACATTAGAAAATTCCCTCAATAGTTCAACATACTTATCCCTATGCTCTCTTGTTAGGCTGCTTGACAATTTGACAAACTTTGGTTCCTTCTCTGTGCCATTGTTGCACTCAGTTGCATCAACATTATTATCTGAGTTCTTTGCCTTTACTACCACATCACTGTTGTCAAATAGCCTTTCCAAAGGAACCGGTCCTTTGGGAGTATGATTGTTACATAATTTCACAATATGATGATCAAAAATCTTATCCAGAAGAACATCAGCATGAGGAACTGCTTCAGAAGCAAGATCTTGATCAATGTGCAATGCTGGAAATTCCTCAACAGTCTCCAGGAATCTTTTGATTTCAAGATCATCCTCAAAATCCTTCCAATGCTCGAAATTGTCAGGTATAGAGGGCCTGTACTTCACTTCTATATCATATCTAAGCTTAGGTGGCAGAGGAATTCTGAAATTACTTGTTGATATGTCCAGAGAATCAACCACAATTTTGTCTTCTCTTGGAATGAATGATATATTAAAATCTAGGAAAACATTGTCTATGAGGTCCCATACTTCATTTCTATAACTCCTAAGCTGAGGATGCTTGGCCTGATAAACATTTTTTATCTGCTGGATAATCAGCTCAGCATCTCCAAACACAGATATCTCTTTAATTCCCATGTCCTTTGCAACCCTTAAGCCCAAAACAAGAGCCTCATACTCTGCCACATCATTGGTAGCTTTAAACTCTAATTTGTATGACATAGATATAGTCTCCTGAGCAAGGGAAACAAAAACTACCCCAACACCCACACCATCTCTAGAATAATCCCCATCAAAGAACATTTTCCACATAGAGGTGATTGGGGGAGAATTTTAATGGGGGGTAATTGGTTGCTTTCTGAGCTGAAGAGGAGCATCATGGGTGTTGGTGAGCTGCAAAAAGATAGATCCCAAATCAATGTTAATGGAAAAGATGGGATGATTGGTAGGGTCTGCCTCATCACTAACAATGTAGGCCAGCTGAGATTCTCTATACAGCCTTTTATGTTCCCCTCCAAAGACTAGGATGGTAGCATATGTTAGATCCATCTATAATGTTCCCCCAAGATTTTTAATCCAAGATCTTGACAATAGCATGCCAAACTTGGGAGGGACATCAACTACCACAATGTCCATGACCACACTCTTCATGGGCAGCTGAAACAAGGTTACCACCAAATATTTGATGACTCCAATACATTGCACCCTCCTTGAATCGAAGGAGTGAAAATCATGATAGGCCTTTGTTACTTCAAGCCCCATCTCTTCCATAACTGTTTTAGGCATGAGGTTGTGGGAATCCCCTTAATCCATCAAGAAATTATGTAACACCTTTTCATGTATGTTCAAGTATGTGTAGAAGGGAGGGGATGAATCACCTCTGTCTTCTACCATAGGACCTAGGATGACTGTTGGATTTTCATCTTGGAGGTTCACTGAGTCTGTGGAGTGATGGGGTGACTCGGACTGCAACAATTTAGAGAGGGACCTTTTGAAATATTCATGTTTAACTAGCTCTGAAAGGGGTACAGGAATTCTGATTTTTTGGATTTCATGATCAAAAATAAAGGAGGAAGGAGGCTTAGGAATTTCCCTCACCTCTAGAACAGGGTCTTTGGCTATCGATGAGAGATTTTGAGCTTTCTTTTCTGTGGCAGTAATGGCTGTAGGTTTAGCAAGTTTTTTTGCAATGAGAGGTTGATCAGGGATGTCAGACTTCTCTTCTTTCTTCTTTGACCCGAGGTTATATTTATTGGGACTACTGTTGGCTTTCTCCCTTTTACTCATCTCATTTATTTGATTGTTCATGAGGGATTTTTCATATGCAGATTGAGTCAAATGGGGAAAAGGGGAGGTATCTTCAATACAGTGAATTTTAGGGTCAAGATCCTCTTCTTCCCTTTCCTCATCATCAACCAGGTTATTTTGGAGAGGAGTTTGAACCCTTTGATCGTCCCTAACTCCGTTCCTTTGTTCCCTTGGCATAATCTGAGGAACATTGTTGTTAGGACTCTTGAAGTTGCCTCTGTTGTCAACATTCTGAGGATTTTTGTATGTTTGTTTCCCCTCCATTTTAATTTTCTCCATCTCTGCAGAAAGAGACTTTACCATCGTGGTCAATTCATCTAATTGAGGGTAAGATATAGAAGAACCAGAGGTTGATGCCTCATATTTCCCTCTTCCCTTGTCTCTGTCAGATTTTCTTGTAAGCCTATTAACTGCCAACACATTGGATTCTACTTCCAAGGCTGCATCTTGCATATTAGCCAAGGAAGTAGCCCTTCTTTCTCCGAGAAGGATGCATAAATCAGGGTCAAAAGCACTAACATAGGTGATTTTGGCAGAGGCTTCTGATGGTTTTATCTCAGCAGGGATCTTGTTGTACATCTTATTGAATCTTTTGGAGAAGTCATAAATAGACTCTCCTTCCTTTCTCTTCAAGGACCCAA
Organism: Picea glauca; assembly: GCA_000966675.3. Taxonomy (NCBI): domain Eukaryota; kingdom Viridiplantae; phylum Streptophyta; class Pinopsida; order Pinales; family Pinaceae; genus Picea; species Picea glauca. Next base: position 152,241 of record JZKD02S2217183.1, on the reverse strand, counting down.
ACTCTGTCATATAATACATAAAGTCTTTTTTATCCCCCCACTATCTCAAGAAGGCATTATCTAGAGCTTCAATCCCGAAAATAGATCCAGGGGTCAATCCCCTAAACCACTTCCTAACCTCACCATCCAGGCTCTGGACAAAGACTCACATCCAGACATCTTCATTTTAAATGTTTAGGTTGTCTGCATAACTATAGAAGGCAACAAGGTGCTCTTCAATAGTTATGTCCTCCTCCCCAGTGAATTTAGGCATATATTTGAAGTAATCTCTAGTAGGGAGAGGATTCATTGGCTGAGGTAGGACTAGAGGGGAATACCTTGCAGCCATTATGGCATCCATTCTGTTTATATTAGCACCTGCCATAGGGATATTAGGTGGAGGAGAATTAGGAGGAGAAGGGGTTTGAATAGGGGAGGGTGGAGTTGAGATTGTAGGAGGAAAAGGAAACAACAAAGGATTTGAAGAGAAGGCTACAGGGCTAGAGGGAACAAAGTTTGGTGTGGGTATAGCAACAACAACAGTAATAGGAGCAAGGGTTGTAAAGCCTGGGTTAGGAAAATCTTCTGAATTCATGGGTCTAGACCAGGCTGCAACATCAGGGGAGATAGGAGTGACAAAGATCTCTCCTTCTAATCCAAGACCAGGGGGGAGAAAACTCAACAGGAACACTCCCAAAATTTAAAAAATCAGAAACTCCAACAAGAGGTCTGATATGAAACTAAGAAGCAACTGTTGGAGTCTCTAACAGAGGGAAATGAGAACTATCATAAATACATGGTTCAGTAGTAGGAGATCCTTCTCTGAGGGCCTTTCCCTTTCTGATAAGCTTCTTTGGATATGCTTCAAGTGTTATCAAGGGAAAATGAGGGGTAGACCTCGTATGCCTGCCTCTAGAAGCCACAACTGAAACAACAGGTTCACCACAGTGGAGTCGTCACAATGGAGTCGTTAGATTCATAGTAGAAATATTGGAGAGCTCTGATGCCTGATGCACCTTCAGAATCAGAGGCTCAATGTCATTCAATCCCGGGGAAAATTTTCAACTTCGTCCTCAGCAACGACGCCATAAATGTTAGCACCAGAAGTCACTCCTAGATTGCAGCAAGAGTAAGCCTGATACCCATTAGTTTTAAATGTCATGAATTTGTTTAATAATGGTCTAATGGATTCAAAGCCAGGAGAGTATCATTTTAACTCAAAAAGATGGACTAGGAAATGCATGAATATGTGGGGTCTCAATCTAACTTCTGTCAATAAGTGTAGTAAAGGGTGAGTGGGTGAACAAACAATAAGAAAAGCTCCAAGTACAATATCAACTTGGACTAGAGCTTCAGACACTAGGATATGACTCGAAAGTCATAGCTATAATAGCAAGGTGATCAAACCTTCATCACAACGCTATAATAACAGCTTGACTGGATCCTCCATGCCCGAGCTACTCAACGCAAAAAAAAGGAAGGTGACATGAGAAGCTAGTTAAAATTAGTTGTTGTGCTACTGTGATCAAACCTCCATCACAATGAAAAAAATACTTCTGACTGGATCATCCATGCGCAGGCGTTCTAACACAAGAGTTACAGAGAGATAGAAAGAAGATTTTTGTTATTAAACAAGAAGTCTCAAAATACGATACATAACCAAAGAGCGAGAAACTTTGCTAAAAATTTACAACCGGGAGCTTAGCTCTACCATCGACCCTAAAAAAATGGAAAAAATGTCTGTATATACTCAGAGCTGACTTGAAATGTCTGAAGCGTGATCATCCATGCATTCATGGCTTTGCGTTGGTAAGTCTCTCTATCAGGTTACTCATGTAGACATTGGTCAAACTTCCCATGCAATCGTCTGTCAGACGCAATCTCTGTCAGGATGGACTGATAGTTATCTTCTGTGCTTTGTCCCTTTCTGACCTTCTATTTATGGAAGGAGATGATGTCTCACCTACCTTCCATGTTTACATTATCTTCTCCTTGGGATCTGGTGAGGTCCAGTCAACTCTGCACCTGCAGGACATGGAGGCCTTCTCATTCTGCCATCTGTATCTGTTTGGAGAATTCATGGTAAGACTGGCGGGAAAACGTGGAAGCTAACGCGATGACAGGGAGCATGTGATGCCAAAAGGGAATGGACGGTTGCTCGATAGGGGCTATTTAGTGTTCTCAATGTGAAGATGAGATGGGGAGAGGCCATGTAGATGGACATGGTAGAGGGAAAGTGATTGGGCAAAAGCCGGTGGAAAAATTCATGGGTTCTGAGGCATGAGAGCCAGGTGGAGGAGACATGGGGATAAGAAGAAGTTGTGGGAGTACATGATTGACTAGGGGGGAAACATGTCGCTAGGACGGGGTGACCTGGATGAGGAGAAATAGGTGTCGGAAGATAAGAGGGACAAAGAGAAAAGGGACATGATACAGGGGTGAATGGAGGACTGGTGCACGGTTGTGGATGGTGAGAGGGAGTGGGAGATGTGATAGGGTGAGGAGAGAGGTGGATTGGGAGAAAAATGGCACCAGGAGGTGGGAGTGATAAGTGGTAAGAGGTTTTAGGGGTGCCCATATTCAAAATTGCCCATATCGGATCCCCCCCCCCCATTAAAGGTAGAACAATTGGGGGGGGGGGGGTCCGGAATACAACCTGCGCCGTAGATCTGAGTGCACAAATCTCAGTTGCTTAGACCTACACACTCTTATATCGGACCCCTCCTCCCCAATTAAAGGCAGAAAGGCCGGGGGGAGGGGTCCAAAATTGAACCTCGACCGCAGATCTGGGCGCGCAAATTTTGGCCACCCAGATCAACCTGCTCTTTAAAATGGTGCACCTTCACACCAAAACTTAGGATAAGTGGGTTTTTCAACCCACTTCTTGTCATTATTTTCACCAAAAGGGGGCCACTTCTTAGGAAAACACCCCCTTACATATTTATGTGATAACATCTGCAACCTCATCCCAGCCTCCGCTCCCCCAATCACTTCCTTCTATATGGTCGTCGTTCACTTGTTGGGCCATGTGAGTTTTCTCCAAGCACCTCACTCCACATCACCACTACACATATGCTATCAGACGACCACCTGCAAAGCTCTCATTGGTCACAGACAAAAACCATTCATAGCCTCGAGGCATCATGATGGACTCACAGAAGTCATTGGCACCGTCTGAGAACAATTATGGGTGTTAGGCCCAGTCCTAATACCAATGAAGAAATTTATTGAAGATTGTGGGCAACATTTGAGACCTCACCTCATCCCATAAATGGAAAACGTTGCAGAGAGCATCCATGAAGGCACACTTACAATCCGAAGCTTCTTTATGGGAATTTTTTCCTGTAAAGAACATAACTATGCATGGCTCACGTCTGACATAATGAGGTCTACACAACCTGACAGAGTAGGCGCCGACTGAAGGCTTTGAAGGCAGTGATCTGATCACATTCCTGGTGGTTGTAGCATTTTAGTATATATAGGCAGTTTTGATATTTTGTTAAGGTCGAATGGTTGAGCTAGGCTCTCTGCTATTGTAATATTTTGATTGAGAACAACTGGTTCTCTGGTTATGTTTTTGTTTTTGAGACATCTTGGTTAATCTATGTCAACTTTCTTACTCCATCTTATTTGCCTCTGATACTGAGAGAGTTCATGTTTGATTGATTCACATTGATTGTTGTAACTGTATTATGATACATGTTTGATTATAGTACTGTTATGATTTATTTTAGCTTCCTTGAAATTTGAATCCAAGAGGACCTTGTGTTTAAGTTTTTCCTCCTTAGGTTGCTGGAAAATTTGATGTTCATAGCAGACCTCTAAAATTTTCTCACTAAGTCCTCCTCCTACTCACCCTTACTCCAACTTACTGATTGAAGTTGATTCAAGACCTCAATGGTTGGTGCATGCTAGTCCAAATTTATGAGTTAGAACGCTATTATTATTGAGTTTTCTCCATTCCACCACTCAAAACTCAATTACCTGTGACATATAAACTAATGGGTACTGGGCTTACCTTCAATGCAATCTAAAGGTGAATTCTAGTGCTAACACTTTCATTATAATCAAAGATATTCTTCATGACAAAGGTTTGAACTAGGTTATAATAGGCCACATATCTATAGGTATGGAGTGACCAGTTCTTCTCTTTCCTCCTCCAAGTTCTAACAAGTTGAATGGTGCACCCAAGTGCTGCAAAATAACGAGCCATATCCATTATTTCCATAACATGTTTCAAACGCTTATTGATAAAAGTGTTCAAGGTTTTCTGTGGGATGGATATGGTATTTAGTCCATAATGATTGCAAGATGCACACCCCTGTCTTATATGATGTCCATAAAATCACCTAGTTATTAGTTCTAGAAATAGATGTATTCTTAACAGATTTGTGTCAAGACAGACTAATTTTTGTAACTCTGTGTTAAGAAAGATCAATGTATCTATCGATAAATTTATTACTTGGATTGTGGATATCCATGATGATTGAGGAAAAAATCAAACTTAGATAGTTTGGTGATCTCAAACACAATCCCAACAAATGCAAAATACCACACATCCATTTTGTGTGCAAAATATCACACATATTCATTTTTCTTTGCAATCTTTCCTTAGGAAGAAATTCATTTTCAGATCTCATCTACTCCTCAACAACAAATATAGAAGTAAAAATGGCATGTCAATCCTTTTCGACTGAAAAATATTCATGGTGCTTTAGTAATAACTTAACAAACATTATTAAATTACAAGCCCTACCAAATTATTAAGTATTTCCAGAATACTGAAATAGATTACTACTTCTATAAGTAATGTCATAATACTTAACTATATTACTACTTCTATAACAACAACATAGCCAATAGAAAATGAGCACAAAAACTATTTTTAAAAACTACTAATACATATAACCGCAAAATCCTTATCAAGAGGCAACATAACCCTATGATATAGATCAACATCAAATCAGATTTGTAGTATTGGCATCACATAAATAAATAAAAATGAAAACCCTAAAAGAATTGAGCCCTTTCATCTTTGAACCAATGAACCGTTTACACTACTAACCAATTCAACACGTTACTTGGTTGTTGTATCCTTGATTGCTACACATTAGATTATAGTGAAAATAAAAGAGACTAAAACATGATGCACAACGTCTAAGATGTATATTTATATTATGTAGTTAAGTTTGTTGGTTGTTTCTATTATGCTCACCAATTATTTCCCACAGGGACGCAATCCATTCATGAAATGTTAGAAACAATTTGTGTTTTTCACAATATTGGAAATCAACATGGCTTCATTGTGGCTATCATTGCACACACAAAATCTTTTAGTGATCCCTTATAAAAGTGCCAAAGCTTGTGTTGATAAGACCAAATGAAATAACTATTTTTTTTTCATGACTGTTGAGCACGTGACCCTTCTCCTTATGACTAACATAATATATGCATTGGGTGCATGGCTCACCTCTTGTATATTTTTTGCATATGATTTGATTGAGGCAATTGCATTGAGCCCATTTCTATCAATTTTGTGCCCTTGTGATATTTTTTTGTATATAATTTGTCAATATGAAGTAATGTAAGAAGCAAAAACTGGACAACATATCAAGTATGTATTTGAATTGAAATGAGCCAATGGAACCATTACTGATAATGTTGAGCAAACTGAAACTCTAAACCTTTTAACCATGGCCATGTTTCCATAACCAGAGGACAAGATTGAGTTCTTTAACAAGGTACCTAATCCATTAATCTTTTAACCAAAATACTTGGTTTTGGACAAAGAGACATTCATATTTTAGCAAGATTTCCAGGTTTCTAAGGACAACATATTAAGAAGTGATAGAGGAAACGAGTGCATTTGATCTATGTTGTACATAAGCATAGAAAATGACAAGGGGATACATAACTCTGGCCCATCCAACCCTTCAATAATATACTCACATGCACAAAAGGATGACCCACTTCATGTATAGTTGCTGAAATCCCCAAGTTTCCAACCACATCCAAAGATTATGGGTTCTTCTACTATGCTTTTGTGGGCTCTTCCAAGAAAATTGGAAATAGCCCAGATCTCTCATAAGAGTTTTATGTTAGAGTAGGGAATGGATTCATTCACTAATATGATTCAATCCAAGCTACTAACTAGCATAAAATCCATTTTAAGTTGGGATCTATTAAGCACTAAGAAGGATAAAAAAAATCTACAGACCTCAGATTCATTTATCAATACAACTCAATCTAAAATAATGAAAAATTATTGGAAAAATAAGCTTATCAATTTTTAAATGTAGGGAAGCCTAGTTATCACATGTACAACAAGAATAGCTTGAATTGGAAACTCAGAAAACTTATTTTACATGTTATAAGTTCCTTATGTACAACAAGCACAACTAGGATTGGAAACTCATAAAACTTCTTTTACATGTTCTAATTTCCTTGTCTATTTTAGATGATCCTAGAAGCATATATCATTCTTCACTTAGGGTCTTTAGAATATCCCTACAAAGTAGTTTACCGAGACAATTTCTAGTAGTTGAGGTTAAAAGTGAAGTCTAAAGTCTAGCACACTATCATGCACACAAAGCTAATTAGTGCATCAAGATATTCCCTTCAATAATTATATTAATCAATATATTCCATTTAATAATTCTTGAAACTAAAAATTATTTCTATTATTTTAATCATTTAAAACAAATGCAAAACTCTTGATGTATTTCATAAAACAAGAGTGCAATGCATTTAATTATAGATGTCTATTCATTTAATCATTTAAAACAAATACAAAAATCTTCGTGTATTTAATAAAACAAGAGTGCAATGCATTTAATTATAGATGTAGAAAAGATATTGACCATAATTTTTTCTTAAGATATGATGGGAAATTTTATAATCATAGAAACATTTCCAAAACACCATTCATGGTGGATATAAGTTTAATGTTCACATTCACACACACCTGACAACAAATATTTCTACACAAAAAAGGAAAGGGGAATAAGAGTTAAACTAGAGGTATTAATGACAGTGGACTCAAATTACTTCATGGTTTAGTTATACAACCACTACTCCATTACAATAGATTAGAATGTTGATGAACTTTGACCTTCATCACTAGCCTGGGTGGAATAGAGAGCTAGCTGTACTCCGTTGCCTTCGCTCCTGCGACCTGTGCTTCCGGTTCTAAATCAAACTCACATACAGAGATTCCACTCTCTACGACCATACACATTGACAAAGCAAACCGCTCGCTGAAAAGGAAGAAGCGAAACCTGGGGTATGGCACCGAATGCTCCTTCTCAGTCGGTATGGGCCGTATCTTCTTTCCCCTGGTAGATCTTCATAAATTGGTTCAGGATCAAATGCAACTGGATTGGAAACTGTTGCGTATGGATCACTAGGAAAAGGGATGGGTGCTAGCGAGAGCTAGCAGCATAAAAAAGCCATATATGTTGATTAGATTATTGACCCCGTTTACCTCGTCGATTAAGTAGTTGTTGCCAGTGTTGTTGAGAGTAGTTCTTGTACTTCCCAACAATTTTTTTATATGTGATTGGAATTTTGGACCGAGGCTCAGGAAAGTGTCTTGAATTCTTTGCAGTGTGCTCAAAATATCCATCATAGTAGGCCATCCTTCAAGGAATTCGTTTGTGCAGAGAAAACCCACATTTATTAGTTGATTGAGGAAACTAAGGTCCTTATATTCTTCAGTACATGTACCCTTCCTTCTTAGTAGACCCATTTCCACCACTTCTCTTACTCGGTTTGGAAAACAACTCCCCACCCATTTCTGCAAATTCATTCCTTCCACAAAAATCTTGTGGGTCAGATTCTTTCTAGTGATCATCTCCAATACTAGTATTCCATAGCTATAAACATCACCTTTTATTGTGACTTGTCTTCCCATTCCATATTCTGCATTCATAGATCCTCATCTTAAAGTTTCTTGTTCACAATATTTCATAAATATAAGAAACTCATAACATTGCTCAACATGCTATCTAGTTTAAATAATACCTGGAGGAATGTACATGCCGATCCTTTAAGTGCATGTGCAGAAATGAAAGCCAAATCCTCATCATTTGCAAAACATATGGTAGAAATGCCAAAGTCTATTAAATATGAAACCATATCTTCACCCAGACGCACATTGTTAGGTTTCAAATCACAATGGATTACTTGCATGAAACAATGATGATGAATATATGCCATGTCCTGTGTAATGTCTATTGCTATATTCAAACTTTGAATCAAATTCAAACCACTTTCTTCTTCTCCATATGAGTATAACCACTTCTCCAAGATTCCATTTGGAATTAATGGAAATATTAAAGCTTTGGTTTGGAGGTCTGAATAAGAGGTTATGATTCTAATCAAATTTCGGTGTCTAACTCTACCCAAAACTTTGCACTGCCTGTCAAAACTCTTGTGAGCCCCTTCATTTTCCAAATTAATAAGCTTGACAATGATCATTGTGCCATCACTCAGAACCCCTTTCTACACTTTCCAAAAACTACCAACTCCTAACATGTTGGCATCACTAAAGTCATCTGTTGTAGTGATGAGCTCTACATAGGAAATTCTTCGGTGCCTCACATTTAAGGATGCCTCAACCTCTGTAGGAGTATGTCTCTTACAATTTTGTCTCCACAAGATTCCCATAAACAAACACAATACAACAGTGGATGCCACTGCAACAATAGGTATAATAACTCTTTTCAATTGAAAAACACTTTTATGTTTGTGAGTAGAACATGGTGACAAACGTACCCAAGGTCCACAGAGACCAAGATTTCCCAAAAACGTAGTGGCACCAAGATCTTTGAAAACTCCACCTCTAGGGACTTCTCCTGACAACTTGTTAAATGACAAATTCAAGTGGCAGAGCATTTTGAGATTTTCCAACAACTTGGGTATTCCACTCGACAAATTGTTGGAAGAGAAATCCATTTCTTGAAGACTCTGAAGTTCACCAAGCGAAACTGGAATTGGACCATCAAGGGCATTGTAGGAAATATTCAGGTATTCTACTTCAACGCAACTTCCTAGTGCACTTGAAATGTAACCAATTAAACCATTTGTAGAGATATCTATATCTTGAAGAATAGTCATCTTGGTCAGTGCGGATGTAATGAACCTCATTGTTATGACGACACACCTCATAAAGAAAGATTTTTTTCTTTTTTTTTGTGTGCGCGTGTGTGCAAGGGTAACAAGCACATTCAAGACCTCACCGGTACCTCCCATCCAACACTAGGGGTACTCTGCTTCCCCCTTAGCCCCCTGAGTTGTAAAGGGACCACACACTATCCAGATGGTATGTCTATCTCCTAGCTCACCTTGCAAGGCCAAGCTACCACTCCTATCTGAGCTAGGAAATCCCAACTCCCCACAACTAATCAGTCAAGTCACAATTTCGACAGCGTAACATTACGCTAATAGTCGATCCCCTTCTTCCTCTTCCTTCCTCTCTTTTATAGAGTTTTAGAACTTCCAAACTTTCCCTAAATTTTATTTACTTTAAGTTTTAATAAAATCTTCTAAAAATTCTCTTTCGTACAAGTGTCATTCATCCCCCACTTTCCTCCAATAATTATTTTCTTTAATTTAATAACTGTCTCATTTCCCTCATCCACCTAGAGTTACTCCTAAATTTACTCCTAGGTGTCCCTAGATTCCCTTACAAGTTTTAAATACTTTCCCTAAAATGAAGTGACTAATTTAGTTCAATTTAGAAGGATCTTAATTGCAGATTCTTTACTAAGTTGACCTCTTTCTTTTTACCATAAGTTCCCTCTTTCCCTTATTATGTTTCCTCCATTCCTTAGTTTCCTAATTTTTATTATTCCCTTCTTTCCCCTTTTCATTAGAGCCAAAATCCTAGTTGCGCAAATTAACCACTTCTCCTTTTATTATTAATTTAATATCTTTTTACACTTTCACAAGTTAAATAATTAAATTCTTCTTTACCCCGCCCATTTTTTTTCCACATATTTTATTTAAGTTCTTACTCTCTTCATTTTACCCAAAAAATTATGAAGTCCACAATGATTACTTAAGTGGTTTTTATTTTAAACTTTATTATTTTATTTTTAGAGAGATAGTTTCTTACAGGTAGACAACACTTTACCCCTAGTGAAGTTTTAGACTTAGGACTTAGATTCTGAACTAGGCGAAATTTTAATTAGGGGAGTTGTTTTAAAATTTATTAAGGAGATATTAGTCTTAGGCACATCTAGGTTCATTTCTTTAACATCATCAACGCGACGTACCCTTTAGGATGCACTACATGCTCCAAGGGTGCCACTCGCCTCTAGTGTTTCTTTTGCGTGACGTGCCCTTCAAGACGCACTACGTGCTCCAAGGGTGCCACTTGGCTCTTGTGTTTTTTTTGCGCGGCGTGCCCTTTAGGATGAACCACGTGCTCCAAGGGTGCTACTCGCCTCTTGACTAATTGGTAGACATCAATAACCCCTGGAGTCAATACTCCACCAGGTGAAATTGTGGGAGACTAAGGGATTCTAAGGAATAAGGCCCCCGCCTTATTGCGCATCCCTTAGAATCATTGTGAGTGACTGCCATAGTCTGCCCTCGTGACATCGTGGGTCATCTCGAACTAGGTAATAATTAACCTACAGTTCGAGCCACGGTGGGAGTGCTAGTAGGCTGTGGCAGGGCTGCTATCCATACTTCTCCCTCAACCTCTTTGGTAGTCATGTGTGGCCCCTTTACTCCATATGTGAGTCTGGTCAGCAAGCTATCATCAGCCTGCATGATCAACAATCATGTCAGACATGTCCACATCATATCATCTAATCAAATGTACTAAAATAATAGTAAAACAATCAAACCCCAGTAGCACACTCCCTGACTCGATCCAGAGTCCAAGGGTTCCGTCGATGCCTCTGCATCCTCAAGGTCCAAAACCTTGCACACTCAGTAACACCGAGTCAATAGAACCTGTCTATGTCAATGCAGTAAAACATCAGGTCATCTATCATAACGCATCATAATCAAGAACAAATGTTTTAATATCATAATAGCCCGGATCACTTGCGAGCAAGTGTCCTCAAAGAATAAGTTTTCTCAGTGCGCCAGAGAGGGATGTTACATACACCCCCTCTTGGTTTAAAATTCATCCCAAAGTTTCACAGTATAAATGTTGAAATAAGTGTATCACAATATCATATGTCTATCTATCAAACAAAAATGTAAACTGTTGGCGCATATCATATGCATCCTCCCAGGTCACCGAGTGTGGACTATAATTGTCCCATTAGACCTTGACCTGATCTACCATTTGACGTCATAAATGTCAAACACGATGATCTAAGATGTAGACCAGCTCAGCCGTGAGCGCTCCCTCGTCTGATACCTGCAAGGAACTCATGTCAATCACATGTGTAGGATCACTAATATAATTTCTCAAAACAGATACCTGAAAAACATCGTGCATATGCCTTAAAGAATCAGGCAAGGCTAGTTGATAGGCCACGGGCCCCTTTCTCTCCACAATCTCTAAGGGTCCCACGAACCTAGGAGAGAGTTTAGCTCCCTTCCCAAACTTGATCGAACTCTTATGCGGTTTAACTCGTAAGAAGACTCGATCGCCGACCTCGTAACTACGGTCGACTCGGTGCGCATCGACATAACTCTTCTGTCGATCCTACGCTTCTTTAATACTTTGTCTTATGGTTTGCATTTTCTCTTCCATTTCTTGGATCGATTCTGGTCCCACCAGAACCCTAGCCTCAAGCCGATTCCAACTCAAGGGCGTACGAAACGGTCTCCCGTAAGGAAAATCAAAAGGCACCATCTTAATGGTGCTCTGGTAACTGTTGTTGTAAGCAAACTCTACTAGTGGCAAGAATTCTTCCCAATGCTTTTGTTGGTCCATCACGTACATGAGAAACATGTCTTCCAAGGTTTGGTTTGTTCATTCTGTCTACCCATCAGTCTCCGGGTGATACGCAGTACTAAAGTTAAGTTGGGTTCCTAAGGCCTCTTGGAAACTCGTCCAAAATCGTCTAGTAAACATCGATCCTTGATCAAATATAATCTTCTTAGGCACGCCATGCAGCCTCACAATTTCACTGATGAAAACTGTAGCTATGTTAGGTGCCTAATATGTCGTACGCACAGGAATAAAGTGAGCACTCTTCGTCAGAGTGTCTACTACTACAAAAATCGAGTCATGTCTCCTGGCCTTCAGTGGCAATCCAACAATAAAATCCATCGAAATAACCTCCTATTTTGATTCCGGAATGGCATGTGGTTGAAGCAATCTTGCTGGGTGTCTATGTTCAGCCTTTACCTACTGACATTCGAGGCATCTAGTCACATAGCTGACTATATCTGCCTTCATTCCCTTCCAAAATAATAAGGGCTTAAGATTTGCCCTCATCTTCATGACTCCTGGGTGAGCCATGTAAACTACCCTATGAGCCTTGCTCAGGATCAACATCCTCAACTCGTCGTTTGGCGGTACGTAAATCAGACTTTTAAACCTCAATAACCCATCACTATCAAAATAAAATCCCTCATATCGTGGTACCATCATTGTGTTTTGTCCGATAAAACCCTCGACCTCTTTGTACCAGTCATCATCACGCTGTAAAGTGAGAATTTTTTCATGTAGATTCATCTGAAGAGGCAAAACCGAAAAGATGCGTGGTCTCTGACTCAAAGCATCTGCCACTAGGTTCACTATTCCTTTTATGTAAGTAATCTCAAAGTCGTACTCGCTAAGCAATTCCGACCAACGCCGTTGTCGCGCGTTCAGGTTGCTTTGCGTAAAAATGTGTTGTAGTCCACAATGATTAGTCTTTAGTTCAAATTTTCATTCAACAAGGTAGTGTCTCCAAACCTTCAAGGCATATACGATGGCTAATAGCTCCAAATCATGCGTCACGTAGTTCTCCTCATGCCTTCTCAGTTTCCTTGAAATGTAAGCAATCACTCGTCCGTCCTGCATCAAGACTCCGCCTAAGCCTTCCTTGGATGCGTCTGTGCATACCAATAAGTTCGCGTTCATGTCAGGGACCTTTAGTATTGACGCTGTCATCAACAACTCTTTAAGACTTCAAAATGCTTCCGTGCATTTATCGGTCCAAATGAACTTCTTGTTTTTATTCTGCAATTCTGTGATTGGATTTGCTATCTTAGAAAATCCCTCAACAAACCGTCAATAGTATCCTGCTAAACCCATAAAGCTATGCACTTCCGTGACATTCCTCAGCGTAGGCCATTCCATAATAGCCTTGACCTTGGCTGGATCCACGACAATAGTGAATCTTCAATTTATAAAAAGAGCATTTGGACAATTTCCCATACATTTTGTGCTCTCGCAGACACTGTAGTACCAAGCGCAAGTGCTCGTCATGCTCCTCCATCGTACGAGAGTAAATCAAAATATCATCAATGAACACTTGGACGAACTTGTCCAAGTACTCATAGAACACCCCATTCATCAAACTCATAAATACTCCTGGGGCGTTTGTCAGTCCAAATGGTAAAACAGTAAACTCGTAATGTCCAAATATCATCTTAAAGGTGGTATTAGGGACGTCATCCTCCTTGATCCATAACTGGTGATACCCTAATCGCAAATCAATCTTAGAGAACATAGTCCCACCCTTCATTTGATCGAACAAATCATCAATTCTCAGCAAGGGATACTGGTTCTTGATCGTGGCCTTGTTTAGTTGACGGTATTCAATGCAAAGCCTCCACGATCCATCCTTCTTTTGTATGAAAATAACCGGTGCACCCCACGATGACATACTAGGATGTATCAGTCCCAGGTCCAACAACTCCTTCAGTTGCATTTTCAACTCTTGCAACTCTGGGGTTGACATCCGATAAGGCATTCTTGCTATCGGTTCGGTCCTCGGTTTCAGGTCTATGGTAAACTCCAATTCCCTTTCTGGCGGCATCCCAGGTAACTCCTCTGGAAATACGTCCGCAAACTCTCTCACCACTGGAAGGTGTTCTAGACCTTCCGCTACTCCCTTCTCGTTTAACGCAAGGATCGCGTAAAGCTTGCACCCCTTGCGCATACTCTTCTGTAGCTATAAGAAAGAGATGAACCTTAGGGAAATTCCCTGGTTTCGTCCTACAATCACACATCTCTGTCCCTCGTCATCGACCAAGATCAACCATTTTGTCTTACAGTTGAGTATCGCCTCATGCGATTCCAACCAATCCATACCAATCACGACATCATAAGATCCTAGGATCGTGACGTATAGGTTGGCCCTTATGAAAAACTCTCCCAGGTTAAGGGCACAACCCATAACCTTTCCTCCAACCTTTTGTTTGGCTCCCGAAGCCATCTCTATGAAGCTAAACTCGTCTTGTTCGACTGCCTTTACCTTAATCTTTTTTAGCACTGCACCATAAATGAAACTCTCGGTAGCACATGGATCTATCAAAACACTAAGGGTCTGGTCAGCGACGATACCTGTCATCTCGAGCACAGTCGACTGGTGCTCTGCCTGGCGGTTATTCACCGTTGCATGAATCCGATGGGCCTTGCCCATATCTCCCACTGTAGTGGGTCCGACTGATCCAAATGCTCTGGTCCTCTCCACAGGACAGTCGCGCTGGTAGTGTGGCTCCCCACACGTCCAACACCCCTTCTTCGGCCCAGTAGTCCCGGTACCCAAAGTAGAAGATGACGGCCTACTGGCCTGGAACCCTGGTCTATTCTGCTGAATAGGCCTAAACTGCTGCTACTGCGGGCGACGTTGCTGCTGATGTTGTGGTCCCCGATAAGGTGTCCGCTGCTGAGGTGTCAGTCACCGGGGTGTGGTGAAAATGGATCCCCTCTGGAAGCCACGATATCCCGATGTATGTCTCACTGGTGTCTGGTGCTGTTGTGTTCCAGATGGAACCTGCCCTGCTGGTCTAGCTGGAGTCCTAGTCTGACGCCCACCGATAAGCTCCTCCTCTGTTATGAGGGCCTTCTGGACAACATCATGCAAGGTTTGAGGCATCAAAATCCTAACCTTTTCACATAGGCTACCGTTAAGGCCAAACACGAACCTGTTGACCTTAAGTTTCTCCATGTTAAGGTGTGGAGCATACCAGAGCAGCTCCATATAACGGGCCTCATACTTGGGCACCGTACGACCTCCCTATCGTAAGGCATTGAACTCATCGAGCTGACACTCGATGAATTCCTCTGAAAGGTACCTTCCTTGGAACCGTTCCTTGAACAGTTCCCATGACACGTCTTTGACAGCCATGTTCAGCTGCGGTAGGAGCATCTTCCACCATAGAAGAGTGCTCCCCTTCAGTTGAAAGACCACCATGCAGACCTTCATGTTGGAGGTATAATCGTGAAGTGCGAAGCACATCACCATGTTCTCCAACCATGCCTCGGTGGCTGCGCCATCTGAGGCACCAAAGAACTTGGGAAATTTGACCTTCTCAAGTTCATGGTGAATGCTACTAGTAACGACCGTTGCGTGTGGTGGAACCTCAGCGGGCGCCGACACTCTGGCCTCATCTCTGTCCAAATGGCTGATCAGTGCCTCAGACATGCACTAAAAGGATCTCATCATCCCGACTACATCGCCAACTGATATCTTCTCCTATCCGAGAACCTGCTCATCTCCCTGGGGGTTAGACCCCTCTGGCATGGATACTACTGGGGGTGTCGCGCCTCCTCCCCTACCACCCCGTCGTCTGCCACCGTGACGTCCTTTAACCATGATTACCTACACACACACAATCAACTCGATTAGCAACAGTATAATCAATCAATTCAACGAAAGCCGTAGCGAATCCCAAGTCAGGGGTTGAACCCACTCTGATACCATGTGTAACGAACCTCATCGTTACAACGACGAACCTCATAAAGCAAGAATTTTTTTTTTATTTTTTTTTGTGTGTGCGCATGTGTGAAAGGGTAACAAGCACATTCAACTATGCCTCACCACCTGACGATGAATAAGACACATACAACGATGAACGCAACATGACGATCTAAGACGCACATCAAAATCTGCATGCATTGAACGATGATCAACGACAATAAACAAGACTGACTACCCATTCGTCCTACCCTGCAATGGTTAGGACCTCCAAGACACATAAGCAACGCTCAAGCCCAGGTTCCCATCGATTTTAACCATTTAAGGTCTCAGGGCTAGCGACTATTCTAAGGAACATGGAGGTGTCTACATCCCACTCGACACTAGCAGACCAAGCAATAAAACGATTTCAACCAAGTACAACAAAAATTAATGAACAACCACGAACTCTACGGAAGGCGCAAATCCGAAGGACTCCAAAAACAACCAACCATCATTAAGACAAGGCATTATCTACAACTCAATTTTCATTAAATACTGATCCGTTACTCCCTTTAATTTCCATTAGTTGACGAGTTGCCAAATCTACCCTTAAAAGTAATGTAAATTCGATTAATTGCAATTCCCCATTACTAAATCATAATAAATGATTGTATAACATTAATGAATAACATACCATAATACTATTTTACATCACAATACAATCTAACACATTTAGCCATAAATATTTCGTGTCAATATCTACCGTTAATTCTTATCAAAGTGTGTAAGTATAATAATTAACATAATTGACTTGAACCACATAAAAAAACGTAATGTAGGATAAATAAATAAAACATAACCTATGATAAATAGGAAGGTCCAAGATAATGAGATGTCAATGAATAACATACAACTATGTCCCAAGAAGTAGGTTATGTACATCATATCCACTTTTATACATAATCCTCTTCCCATACTATAATTATAATAATTTACTATTATTAATGAAGGCACTTCATTTTTAATATAATATCCTCAATCTTAACCATTTTTAATATAATAATCATTAAATCTTAACCATCTCAAATATGATAATCATTAAAGCTTAACCAAATTCAATTTATATTTAGTACAATGCCCACTAAGACATTACCCAATAAACAATTATTTAAACAATACAAAATAAATTAAACAATACCCGCTTAAATTTTATATAAAGACAATTTCTTCTATACAATTGAGATAGATGGTTAGGTTATTAGATACACAAATAAATCCGAAGCTAGTTGTTGATCTATATATACATCCAAAATTTGACTGTTATGTAGCCTTACTAAAATAATAAAAATGAATGAAAGAGATGGTAATACAAGTAATCTCAAGGGAGGGTTAGAAATATCAATAGTTCGTATTGACTTCTTTACAAATTTTAATAACTATGAAATCACCACCATGAAGTCAATCTTCCACTAGACAAAATGCAACTGTCGGATCTGGAGTCTGCTTGCATGTCTTGTTTACATTGACGGAAAGGTAAAAACATTAAAAGGTTCCCTGTTAAATCTAAAGGTAACTTTTATCTATGAAGCGCAATCAACTCATTTGACACCTAGATTCTAGTTTAATCCAAACGCCTTTCCTTTACCAGTTGTTCCCCTCATTAAGGCATAAACTAAACACAGGTGGAAAGTTTCTATTAGCCATTAACACGATGGCTATGAGAGGCACTGACAAGGGAGTAGCATTAACGACTGCCAAGAATAAAAAGGAAATAAAACAAAGGCAACTAAATCGGCACCAAAGAAAAAATGGGCTATGAGTGCAGGCCGAAAATTCAGGAGTCAAATTGGCAACTGTCAATTTGGCATCTTCCAAGAACCAAGAATCAATTGGAGACTTTATTCTGACCGCGTTAGAGATACCCCTTCACCATAGTACCCAACGCGTCTTGCAGAGGAGAGGCACCGTCAACCGTTTACACAGTGTGCGGAGGGAGGATGTATCCAGGGATTACAGATGGGCGACTTTACACAAATTGCAGAGGCAAATTTACATGATTTGGACATCGTTTGTAGGGGTAAAGTTAGGTGATATCAACCAGTTGCAGAGGAAAAGATTTCAAGAATTAACCACAGTTGCAGGAGCTAAATTGGGCTACTTTATTACAGTTGCAGAGGCAGACTGTTGAAGGGTTTTAAAGTGGATAGCAGAGACAAACGAATGTGGTTCCCATCTAGTTTGCAGGGGCGTAAACAGATGTAATTTAAACGGTTTGGTTCATGCTCTAAAACGGGTTACAATACCTTCACGGTATGAAGTAAGCTTCAAATCCAAACATAAAATGTGCCTTCTTCAACTGATGCATAAATTCGGTCCAAAAATTCAGACATGTCAAACCTAAACCTAAATTGCTTTACAATCCATTCTAAACTTAAACTTACATTACATAAAATTTTAAACATAAAATTTCATTATACCAAATTACATTACAGGAATTCTGAACACAAAAATGCATTCTAGACATGTAAAATTCAATAAAAAATTCAGACCTGTAACTTTAGGAATCGATTTGGCAATAAATTATGTCATAAAATCAAGCATGATGGAGGAATGAATTCCCGTGCAATCGGAGCCAAACACAAACACAAATAATCACACCAATGCACTTAATTTATGTGATAAATTCCTAAGGAGAGACGGTTAAAACCATAGTTGAGAGGTGAATAAAACGCAAAGTGGAATCACAAGGAGCGCATTAAGCACATAGCTGAGCTAGCCCGGAAACATTTAATGGAGAGTCAACGGGGGAAAATAGGAAATTATAATAGTAGTAAAAATTTTCATCATCTCACAAATAACGGAGGTAAGTAACTTTATTAACAGAGGTAAATCGTAATGCATTCTAATCTACTAAAATACAAATCATACCGTTGCCTTATTGCCCGCCTCGAATCACATCCGCGCGCTCCATGCTGCTTCCGCTCACTGACCGTCGAGACCTCACCGGTACCTCCTAGCCAACGCTAGGGGTACTATGCTTCCCCCTTATCCCCCCGAGCCGCAAAGGGGCCACACACTATCCAGATGGTACGTCTAGCTCCCAGCTCGCCTTGCAAGGCCGAGCTACCACTCCTATCCGAGATGGGAAATCCCAACTCCCCACAAGTAATCAGTCAAGTCACAATTCTAGCAGCATAATGTTACACTAACATCCGATCCCCTTCTTCCTCCTCCTTCCTCTCTTTTATAGAGTTTCAGAACTTCCAAACTTTCCCTAAATTTCATTTACTTTAAGTTTTAATAAACTCTTCTAAAATTCTCTTTCATACAAGTGTCATTCATCCCCCACTTTCCTCCAATAATTATTTTCTTTAATTTAATAATTGTCTCATTTCTCTCACCCACCTAGAGTTACTCCTAAATTTACTCCTAGGTGTCCCTAGATTCCCTTACAGGGTTTAAATACTTTCCCTAAAATGAAGTGACTAATTTAGTTCAATTTAGAAGGTTCTTAATTGCAGATTCTTTACTAAGTTGACCTCTTTCTTTTTACCATAAGTTCCCTCTTTCCCTTATTATGTTTYCTCCATTCCTTAGTTTCCTAATTTTTATTATTCCCTTCTTTCCCCTTTTCATTAGAGCCAAAATGGAAGTTGCGCAAATTAACCACTTCTCCTTTTATTATTAATTTAATATCTTTTTACACTTTCACAAGTTAAATAATTAAATTCTTCTTTACGCTACCCATTTTTTTTCCACATATTTTATTTAAGTTCTTATTCTCTTCATTTTACCCAAAAATTTATGAAGTCCACAATGATTACTTAAGTGGTTTTTATTTTAAACTTTATTATTTTATTGTTAGAGAGATAATTTCTTATGGGTAGACAACACTTTATCCCTAGCGAAGTTTTAGACTTAGGACTTATATTCTAAGCTAGGCGACATTTTAATTAGGGGAGTTGTTTTAAAATTTCTTAAGGAGATATTAGTCTTAGGGCCATCTAGGTTTGTTCCTTTAACATCATCAATGCGACGTTCCATTCAGGACGCACTACGTGCTCCAAGGGTGCCACTCACCTCTAGTGTTTCTTTTGCGCAACGTGCCCTTTAGGACGCACCACGTGCTCCAAGGGTGCCACTTGCCTCTTGACTGATTCTGGAGTCAATACTCCGTCAGGTGAACTTGTGGGAGACTAAGGGCTTCTAAGGAATAAGGCCCCTGCCTTATTGCACGCCCCTTAGAATCATCGTGAGCGACTATCGCAGTCTACCCTTGCGGCATCGTGGGTCCTCTCAAAATAGGTAATCGTTAACCTACAGTTCGAGCCACGACGGGAGTGCTAGTAGGTTGTGGCAGGGCTATTGTTCACACCTCGCCCTCAACCTCTCTGGTAGTTGTGTGTGGCCCCTTTACTCAATATGTGAGTCTGGTCGACAAGCTATCGTCAGCCTGCATGATCAACAATCACGTCAGACATGTCCACATCATATCATCTAATCAAATGTACTAAAATCATAGTAAAACAATCAAACCCCAGTAGCACACTTCCTGACTCAATTCGGAGTCCAAGGGTTCTGTCGATGCCTCTACATTCTCAAGGTCCAAAACCCTGCCTACTCAGTAACACCGAGTCAATAGAAATTGTCTATGTCAATGCAGTAAAACATCAGGTCATCTATCATAATGCATCATAATCAAGAACAAATGTTTTAATATCATAATAGCTCGGATTACTTGCGAGCAACCGTCCTCAAAGCATAAGTTTTCTCAGAGTGCCAGAGCGGGATGTTACAGCGGACGACACATGACCTTGTAATAAATTGTTGGACAGGTTGAAATAGAAAGCTAAATTTGCAAGGTCTGCAACCTTTGGAGGTATGTGCTCACTGAGCTTGTTGTGTGATAGGTCTAGCATTAACAATTTCTCACATTTCCCTAGACTTGCAGGTATATTACCTGATAATTGATTAAGTTCAATATATCTATATATATATAGATATCTTAGCTGTTGGAGATGGGAAACAAAATCATGGATTACTCGAGAGAGATTATTTTGCTCAAGAGACAGTAAACCTAATCTTTTGAGTTGCTCGATTTCCATTGGGATGTTCCCTTGTAAATTTTTGTATGCCAAAGATAAGCTCTCCATATTTTGAAGCATTTTAAGTGAATAAGGAATTGACCCTGTAAAAGAATTGTGGTCTAAACCAAGAAAATTTAAACTACTAAAGTTTCCAATTTGTGGAGGTATTTCTCCTGCTAGTTCATTACCACCCAAGTTTAATAGATAAATTTTAGAGAGGCGGTCTATAGAAAATGGAAAACGTCCCATGAAATGATTATCGACTAACTCTATTTCTTGTAGGATGGAACAGTTAGTAAGAGCAATAAGAACGAAAAAGCTTGTGGTGTTGTTGCTAGCCAATTGATTTTCTGCTAAGCATAACACCTAGAGATGCTTCAACTTGCCATAATTATAATTATAATTATAAAGTTTTAAACATATAATTGTAAGTATAAAGTTTAGTGTGACTGGTTTACCATTACATTTGATGATTTAATATTAAAAATAAAGCATGATACAAGAAATTTGTTTTATTCAATTTTATAAGCATCATGTATTATCATTATGTATCATGGTCCTTTTATTTGTTGGAATACCCAAGTGGCTTAACATCCCATGTTGAGAAATTTTCACTAAATATGTTGCCCAACTATGTTGACATCCCATGTGGGTAGAATTATTCAACTTATTTAATAAATTTTAGGATTCTTTGGAGTGTAATTTTACATTGATTAAAGGATTTGTGTATTATGATTTTGCCTATTTTTCAAATCTATGCCCATAAGAGGGTTTGTCTACAAGTTAATTTACGGAAGGATATTGAAGAATATGCCTTCTTCAACGTTGAGGTATGAGTGATTAAATATCTTTAAGATATATTAACCTTCCAAACACTTATTTTTTATGTCACGAGTTAAATCATAGGATCCACAACTATTGAGTTAGTTTAGTACTTGAGATGAAAGCCTTTCATGGCGTTTTATTGTTTATTTTAACCTTGTACAATTATTTATTGCAAATATATTTTTAGTAAAAGAACAGAAAAGATACAAGGGAAAATACACACATTACATAGAGATTTTTCCCTTGGAAACGCAAACCAGAAAACCGACATTTTCTATATTAATCATCACATACATTGTTTACAATACAATATACATACAGGATCCAATGACATCCAAAACCCTAATCCAATGAACCAGATTAGTCAACAACCCTAATTCCTTAATCGGAAATAGAAAACCATCGGTGAAAACCATGTGCTGAAAAGCTGCCAAAAAATGGAGGCAAAAAACTGCCAAAGTAGACACTAATTCTAACCATGCAAAGAATATAACACATATCCAACATTTATTTTGTAATATTTGCAATATTTTAGTGTTCCAATTTCCTTTTACTAATGATTTCATTACTATTTCTATTCTTAACTTTCACCTTCATAAGGATGTAATATTTAAAATGATTGATGTTATCAATTGGATACAATCTCAATGGGTCTAATGGTTAAGAACATGTGTTTCCTACTAAAAGGTCACATATACCTCCATAGACGTAGGATATATATACCTTTGCTTTACCAGTCAAATCATAAAATTAGATTATTATTATTATTTATTCCAATTGGTAAGCCAAGAATCTCTAATGAGATTTCTATGTTTATATTGTAAATATTTCATCATTGTTTTAGAGTCTAAACTACATAAAAGTACATAGAGCTTCAACTAATGGGTAAGGAGCATTGCATTTAAGTTTAAAATTATAAGTTGTAAACTTGCATTGCATTTAAGTTTAAAATTATAAGTTGTAAACTTCTTAAGATTTGTTGAATTTTATTCCAAGGGATGATACATGGTGCAATCCAAATTTCATGGTAATAAAAATTAACTAAAAAACTAAATTATTAAAATAAATTCTTCCTCGATTAATATTTGTAAGATTGTATCTCTTTAATTATTGTCCTATAAAATTTAAAATTTAAACAAAAATTATTTTATCACTTTTAATTTTTATTATCTTGATTTTATTGATATTAATAATCAATTCCTAATGTTTTTGTGAATATTTTTATTAGTTTTTTTTTTTAAAACAACAATATCAATGGTGGCAAATAAATTGATTGAGAGTAGTCTAAAGGTTTTTTACTCTCCGAGTAACTATCACCAAAATCTAGGGACACAATTGTAGGTGAAAAAATCACAAATATTTCCTTCAACACCCTCAAAATACCGAGGGCACCCACAATATTTAATCTCAATCACTCAAGTCTGCATTTTTCTAAATTTCTCATAGGATTTTGGACTACATCAATTGGTAATTTGATTCTTAATAAACATTACAAAAACTTAGCATAAAAAACACAATGGATTGAACTTGTGACCTCTTAGGAGGAAGCACATGTTCTTGACCATTAGACCCACTGAGAAAGCCATGAAAATGGAAGTATGTTAAAAACTATGGGATTAGAAACCATGAAAACAAAATCACTTTTCTTAAAATTTTCAATATTAAGTGGAATATTTTTTTTTAATGCTTTTTAAAATAATATTATTATATGTAATAATTATGATGAGATAGTGTTTGGTGTTATATAATTTTTTTTTATTAAATTAGTATTAAATTAAATAAAAAATAAATTATATATTTTAAAAAAATATTATTATATGCAATAATTATTACTGGATAGTATTTGGTGTCATGTATGAGATGAAGATTAGATGTTACTTGAGAGTCCTCAATTATTACCATAAGGGATATTGGTTTTCTTGGGAAGACTATATAAGCTAAAATAGTTTTTTGGTCTTAAAGTAAGACTTAGAAATGTTTAAGGAATAATTTAATGGCCACAAGACCCACAATAATTTGACAAGATAAAAGTTTGCAGCTTTATGGAGAATCAACATGTTTATTTTAGATGAAAGAATTAAAGATGAATTGACCGCCATTCACAAATAGCAGTACCTATCCTCACTACCACTTGAGAACTAAATTATAATAGGTTTTGTCACCTTAAAAGAAATGTAATAATTATCATATTATAATAATTTCAAAAATATTCTTTTTTTTCATTTTTTTTTATTTAATATGTTCTTACATCTCAATTAAATACACTTCAAATCCACATTCTTATTATATTGTTTCTAACCCTCTTAAAACCAAGAATTAACATTGGTTTAAGCATAAATTATATTATAGAATTATTTTTCACCCTCACCCTCATGAGGGTGGGTGTGGAGGGTAATATTGGAGAAAACATAATGAGGGTGGGGGTGCGAGGTCATATTGGAGAAAACATATTATGTTTACTCTAATATTACCCCCCACCCTCATGAGGATGGGGGTAGGGGGTAATATTGTAGAAAACATAATATGTATTATTATGTTGTTGAATAGTAAAGTCTTTCCCTCAACAACATAATAATACATTTACTTACTAGATTTTCTTCCACTGTCTCTTCGGTTTCATGTTAGCTATGCTGATCTATATTTGGTAAAATAATTCTTAATTATTTTAACAACTATTGCAAGGGGATATTCCTTGCATTCCATTTTTTGAAACTATCAAATGATGTAATCATTAATTGACAACATGAAACAAATCTTCAACCCACTATATAAAGCAATGAACTATTTAAGTTTATTGTTTAATGAATCATACCATATGTCATAATAACAAGGATACATATTTTTTTTTCCTGGACTCGAAATTATTTTTTTCCTGGATTTGAAATGCTCAAAAAATATTTATAATTATAAGATAAATTATTATACTTATTCTTATTCTTGGAGTAGATTTATTTTCTAAAAACACTCTTATATATATAATATCGTTAACAAACAACCACAAAGATAAGGCAAATGGAATCAAATGATAATCATATATAGCGATAAATTTAATCAATTTAAAACAAAAGATGGTATTTTTCTTACAATTTTAATGTCAAAGAAAAATGAACAAAATTCATAGTCTGTATGGAGTAGTACATGGTATTATACAATTTATGATATGATTTGTTCCAGAGACGAGATATTGATTTGAAATTTGAATGGAAAATAAGGGAGAGGGCACGACTTTAACAAATTTATTTTTCACGCAGTGCACATGAGACATATCACATGATATGAGTCCGTCTTCCTTCTTTAACAACAACCATTCACGAGGGCAAGAGTTTACTATTCAACAACCATTCACGCGGTGCACACGAGACGTATCAAGTGAGGAAAGATTTTGAGAGGGCAAGACTTTAACAACCATACACGCTGCACGTCATCGGTGTTTCAGACTTTCTAAACAGAATCTATATTTTAATCTCACATCGTTTATGAGTTTTAGATTTTTTTATTTTTTTTTAAATTGATTTGGATGTTGTTTTATTCTTGAGGATGTATGATTTAAAATGATTAATGTTAAGGAGTGTTGATTTACATAATTATAGGGTTAACTGTTTAAGATTTGTTCAATTTTATTTCAAGGGATGATATATGGTGCAATTCAAATATAACAAAATATGAATAAAAACAAGCTTAACAATTGTTGAGAAATTTTTATGGAAAGCAACACTTTCTCAATACTATTTTTCTACTAATCATGCTTTGTACTTTTCATATTTTACTATGTTTGATTTTATAAAATGAGATTCATGAAACAATGCATTTATGTCCATTATGATTATGTGGGTAGTACGATCCCACAATCTGCATCCCTTAACATCAACACCATAACAAAGATCTACTTGTTTGATCTGGGTCCTACTTAGAATGTTGATAAAAAACATAAGCATCACAAACAAATAATTTCACATTTGAGTAATCACCAGATGACCTGTTCATACCTCTTCCAGAATCTTCCAATGTTTTGCAAACGATGGCCACCAAGCTACTAGATAACACAACCACTTCGCGCCACAACTATTGCTACAAATTGGCATTATTGAACATGCCCCTTCGATTTGAGCTTCCTTGCAATAATTTCCAAGTTCCATGGATATGAACCTACCTTCATCATATATTCTCAAACACTTGATTTACTTTCCAATGTTCATTTCACTACAAATATCTAAAACTATCAACCTTTCTACATACCCACCTTTCTAACCTGGACACACTATCCCACCTTGAACTTTGCATTCGAAAAAGCTTTAAGAAATCCGACCAAGATGACCCAAGTGAACCTTTTCCGCTCACCTCCAGGGACTTTACACTAGAGTCTCAATGCTCCACCTTAACATGAACATTCCCTTGACCAAATCTGGCCAATCCAGACAAGTAATCCTTCACCGCTTACCTCTAGGTCTATTTACAATGGAGTTCACCAAGCCTTTTATAGGCTTCATTACATGCAATTCATGGACACAATACCACGGGCTATCCAAAAAAACATGGACCCGGAAAATCACATACGTTGACCTAAAACACATATTTAACTCATTAACTCTTTCATTAAGTCAAGGTTAACCCAACATACATTGCTCCCCACATATTCAATCTACCGAAATCTATGTCTATACTTTTCATAGGTGACCCATTAAACGAGGGGTACACATGCCTATCCAAGTCTTACATATGTATTTCCATTTGCATGCAATCAATAATTTTTATAACCCCAAGGTAAATACATTTTTTTTTCTTCACGATGACTCAACCATCATTGCTCTTGTTGTTGCCTCATCTCCATCGATCTTAAACAAAACTTCATCTACCAAACACAAATGAATGGTACTGAGGGATCTTGCATCTAGATCCTCCCACTCCTCGTCTTTCATGTTTGCCAGTTTATTTATCTTGCCTGCCAATGCCTTTTGCAATCCTTGTTGCACAAGTAGATCCTACATCTTGAGCTTCCATAGCTCAAAGTTATTCTTGTCATTAAATTTATCCACCTAAAAATTTAAACTCTTTACTTTCGCCATTAGCACAAATATCCCAAACTACATCTTATAAAACTGAACCTTTTATAATAAGAAGGAACTATCTTATATTTCAGAGTGAAACCCTGAAAACAAATCTAATAAAAAAAGGTTTAAGAGAAAATCATAAATTATTTAATATATATCTTTATACCTTAAAACCCTTCTTACCAAAAAGAAACGTCCATCTCTTAAATTTTTTTTATTGGACAACATAAAATTCACAAAGTCGATTCTTCTTAAAATATTCCATTTTCATAATGAAACAAATGACTTTGATACCTTCATAACTCATGCTCTATGCATATATTGAGTTTTGTGCATAATAAAACCAAAGAAGTCCACTTTAATACCTCTTTCCACGATTATGACTTCCCGTCAAGGCATATTCAACGACTATGAATAGTTATCACACCT
>JZKD02S2217183.1:111489-125044 GCA_000966675.3 Picea glauca | reverse complement strand
AAAAAAAAAAAAAAAACAGTCGCATGGGATTTTTCTTAATCTTGATAGTCTCGGCGACCTACACTCACGTGAGATTTATCTTCACCTTACAGCCTCACATTTTACAATGTTTGATTTTATAAAAGGATATTCATCAAACAATGCATCTATGTCTATGATGATTTTGTGGGTAGTAGGATCCCACAATATGCATCCCTTAATATCATCACCATAACAAAGATCTACCTGTTTGATCTGGGTGTTACTTAGAATGTTGATAAAAAATTTAAGTATCACAACCAAATAATTTCACATTTGAGTAAGCACCAGATGACTTATTCATACCTCTTCTAGAATCTTCTAGTCTTTTGCAACCAATGGTGACCGAGTTACTAGATAGCACAACTGCTTATGGCCACAACTATTGCTGCAACTTGGCATTACTGAACATGCCCCTTCGATCCGAGCTTCCTTGCAATAATTTCCAACCTACCTTCATCATATATTCTCAAACACTTGATTGACTTTCCAATGTCCATTTCACTACTAATCTCTAAACATATCATCCTTTCTACAGAACCACCTTTCTAACCTGGACACACTACTCCACCTTGAACTTTGCATTCGAAAAACCTTAACCAAATCTGGCCAATCCAACCCAAGTAAACCTTTGCCGCTCCCCTCCAGGGACTTTACACTGGAGTCTCAGTGCTCCACCTTAACATGAACATTCCCTTGACCAAATTTGACCAAGCCAGGCAAGTAAGCCTTCATCGCTTACCTCCAAACCCATTTACAATGGAGTTCTCTAAGCCTTTTATAGGATTTAATACATGCAATCCATGGACACAATACCATGGGCTACCCAAAAAAAGATGGACCCGAAAAACCATGTGCGTTGACCTAAAAACTAAATTTAACTCATTAAATCTTTCACCAAGTCAAGGTTAACCCAACACGCGTCTCCTCACATATTCAATCTACCTAAATCTATGTATATACTTTTCATAGGTGACCCATTAAAATAGGGGTACACATGCCTATCCAGATCTTACAGATGTATGCCCATTTACAGGCAATCAATAATTTTTACAACTCCAAGGTAAATGCATTATTTTTTCTTCACAGTGACTCAACCATCACCGCTCTTTTTGTTGCCTCATTTCCATAGATGTTAAAGAAAACTTCATCTACCAAACACAAAAAATGGTATTGAGGGATCTTGCATCCAGATCCTCCCATTCCTTGTTTATCATGCTTGTCAGTTTATTTGTCTTTCATGCCAACTCCTTTTGCAATCCTTGTTGCACAAGTAGATCCTGCATCTTGAGCTTCCATAGCTCAAAGTTATTCTTGTCACTGAATTTATCCACCTAAAACTTTGAACTCTATACTTTCACCATTAACACAAATCTCCATATCTACAACATATAAAACCGAGCCTTTTATAATAAGAAAAAACAATATTATATTTCAAAGTAAAACCCTAAAAACATATTGAATAAAAAAAAGTTTAAGTGAAGATCATAAATTATTTAATATATATATTTATACCTTAAAACCCTTCTTACCAAAAAGAAATGTCCATCTCTTAAAAAAAACCTTTATTGGACATCATAAAATTCACAAAGTCAATCCTTCTTAAAATATTCCTTGTGCATAATGAAACAGACGACTTTCATACCTTCATAACTCGTGCTCTATGCATATCTTGAGTTTTGTGCATAATAAAACCAAAGAAGTCCTCTTTAATACCTCTTTTCACGGTTATGACTTCCGCTCAAGGCATATTCAACGATTATGAATAGTTATTGCACCTTCACCGTTTAAAATAATATAGTCGCGTGGGATTTTGCTTAATCTTGGTAGTTTAGGCCTACATTGACGTGAGATTTACCTTCATCTTACAACTTCAAATTTTACTATGTTTGATTTTATAAAAGGAGATTCATCAAACAATGCATCTATGTCCAAGATGATTCTGTGGGTAGTAGGATCCCACAATATGCATCCCTTAACATCATCACCATAACAAAAATCTACCTGTTTGATCTGGGTGTTATTAAGAATGCTCATAAAAAATATAAGCATCACAACCAAATAATTTCACATTTGAGTAATCACCAGATGACCTGTTCATACCTCTTCCAGAATCTTCCAATCTTTTGCAACCAATGGTGACCGAGTTACTAGATAGCACAACCTCTTATGTCCAAAACTATTGCTACAACTTGACATTACTGAACATGCCCCTTCGATCCGAGCTTCCTTGCAATAATTTCCAACCTACCTTCATCATATATTCTCAAACACTTGATTGAATTGCCAATGTTCATTTCACTACTAATATCTAAACATATCATCCTTTCTACAGACCCACCTTTCTAACCTAGACACACTAATCCACATCGAACTTTGCATTCGAAAAACCTTGACCAAATCCAGCCAAGCCAACCCAAGTCAACCTTTGCCACTCACCTCCAGGGAATTTACACTGGAGTCTCAGTGCTTCACCTTAATATGAACATTCCCTTGACCAAATCTGGCCAAGCCAGGCAAGTAATCCTTCAACGCTTACCTCCAGGCCCATTTACAATGGAGTTCTCCAAGCCTTTTATAGGATTCATTACATGCAATCCATGGACACAATACCATGGGCTACCCACAAAAACATGGACCCGAAAAACCATGTGCGTTGACCTAAAAAAAATATTTAACTCGTTAACTCTTTCACCAAGTAAATGTTAACCCAACATACATGCCTCCCCACATATTCAATCTACCTAAATCTATGTATAGACTTTTCATAGGTGACCCATTAAACTAGGGGTACACATGCCTATCCTGATCTTACAGACGTATGCCCATTTACATGCAATCAATAATTTTTACAACTCCAAGGTATATACATTATTTTTTCTTCACAGTGACTTAACCATCACTGCTCTTGTTGTTGCCTCATCTCCATCGATGTTAAAGAAAACTTCATCTACCAAATACAAACAAATGGTATTGAGGGATCTTGCATCCAGATCCTCCTAGTCCTCATCTGTCATGCTTGTCAGTTTCTTTGTCTTTCCTGCCAACTCCTTTTGCAATCCTTGTTGCACAAGTAGATCCCGCATCATAAGCTTCCATGGTTCAAAGTTATTATTACCGTTGAATTTCTCCACCTCAAACTTTGAACTAACTACTTTCTCTATTATCACAAATCGCCCAAGCTAGAGCTTATAAAACCAAGCCTTTTATAATAAGAAGGAACAATCTTATATTTGATAGTTGAACCCTAGAAACATATTTAATATAAAAAGGTTTAAGGGAAAATCATAAATTATTTAATATATATCTTTATACCTTAAAACCCTTCTTACCAAAAAGAAACGTCCATCTCTTAAACAAATTTAATTGGACATTATAAAATTTATAAAGTCGATCATTCTTAAAATATTCCTTATGCATAATGAAACAAACGACTTTCATACCTTCATAACTCATGCTCTATGCATATATTGAGTTGTGTGCATAATTAAACCAAATAATTCCACTTTAATACCTCTTTTCACGGGTATCACTTCCCCTCAAGGCGTACTCAACAATTATGAATAGTTATCGCAGCTCCACCGCTTACAACAAAAAAGAAATCGTGCAGGATTTTGCTTAACCTAGGTAGTCTCGGGGACCTACACTCATGTGAGATTTACCTTCACCTTATAGCCTCCATAGGGTTTACCTCCATGAGAAAAACAATAGAATTGTGTGACTCCTTCAGCACAAAAAACTTGACTTCTCTTTCTCTGTGCGGCGACTACCTCCAACACAAAAAAGATGACTTCTCTTCCTCTACAAATGGATAAATTAAGAACGACCCTCCACCTCATGGTTGACCCTGCACCTTAATACGCATGGACTTCGAAACCCTCGATGTGTGTGAAAAACAACTAGGAAAAACAATTTATCTTTCTTCTTCTCGGTTTATTAACTCACCCACACAACCAACATAACTCAAATCAAATGATGGCTAAGTTTTTTGGTGGATAGGGTTTTACTCTCTGGCTTCTCCTCTTCCTTCCACATACCGAACCACCTTTGATCTGATACCACTTTTTGGTTAGAAGAAGCATAAATGCAACAAGATTTAATGGCAAATAAAACACAACATCAATCACACACAATTGAACACAATGATTTACATGGTAAGACCCTTTCAAAGAGAAACATCTATGAAGAAGTGATAATCAATATTCTTATTAATCAAGGGAGAATTACAACAACTAAACATAGGCTTGTAAACCTCACACTCATCCCACATTGCACCTACCTTTGCCTCTATGGGTATGCATAGATGTATAACATCTATCACATAGCTACACAAACTGATCACAAAACGATCAAACAATTACACTAGCTTATCACTTTAGTGTGTGTTATCACCCTATAAGTTATAGGATCAACTGGTGACTGGAATATTATCTATCTCTAGTGTTTTTTGTTCACAAATGATTTTTCATTCTGCAAATAATTTGAAAAAGAAAAGAAAAAAGAAAAAGAAAAGAAAAGAGGGCATAAAAAAAAATTGCAATAAAAGCCCCATGCAATAATAATAACTTGGTCCATACCTTTCAAGCATGGCCAAGTTCTTTTTAAATTTATGTTGATAGGATTAGTGAATGAGTTTGGATAAACAGTTTAATCTTAGCCAAAGTATCTAGGTTAGAATAGTGAATAAATCTGGCCAGACTGTCTAATCTTGGTCAGATAGCCCTAGGGTAGAGTAAATTCTTAACCCAACAGTTTAATCATGGTTAAAGAAAGTGTATGGACAGACATCACCAAGTCCATGAACGAGATATGGCCCATGATACAAATCATGTTTGAGCAGAATGAATTGGTGCAGAGAAGCAAGCAGGCCATTGAGAAAATCAGATCAGAATTGGGAGAGATGCCAACGCAGGTGAACGAGATCATCAAGTTCCTAAATTCTAAGACCAGGGAGGAGCTGGAAGAGCTGAAAATTGAAGATAGAACAGAGACCATCCTTGAGGTCAAAAGAGTTTTGACCAAGAGAGGATTAATGCTTCAGCTGGAAGAAAAGGTTCAGGCCATGGACCTAGGGGTACAAATATTCTTTAGTAAGATTGAGGCTCTACAGAATAAAGGTCTACCTGGTCTGAAGGTGATCAACGATAAATTGATGACACTCCCAGACTATAAGAAGAGATTGGCCGATGTGGCTAAGGATAGTTCAAAGTTTGCAGGAATTCAAGGCAGCATCATTGGCAAAGCATTTCTAGATGCACTTCAGTGGGACATAAGTATCCAACATGAGATTCGATACATCTTTGTCACCAAACCTACCTTAGCCAAGTACATAGAAATGGATGAAGTGTATCGAAGGCTACTCAAAGTCAACGTGCCCAGTCATCTTCGATGGGAGGAACTCTGTGATCTGATCAATTAGCAGATGAGTTGTCCCAATCCAGTCATTTGTCCAGTCAGATGAGGTTGTGCAGAGGCTTCATCAACGACCCACCCAGAAATCAGCATGCAGTTACACCACATCATCAAGCAGTTCCTAGATTTAGGAAATTTGTTAAGTTAGTTAGGCTAAAAATAGATTTAGCACGTCCTGGTCATTAATGACAGGATCGTTTGTAATTTGAGTTATAAATACTTCATCTTTCGAAGTATTGGGGGTTGTTGATCTTCACACCCTGAAGCTATCAGACTGTAATATTTTTGAAGAGATCTTCCATTAATACAAAGAGGCACTTTTACAGGATTCTTGCGTGTATTCATTGGTGATGTTGTTCTTTCAATGTTAACTGTTATTATTACTTTGTTATCATATTGTTTTCTAAATCTAATCTTTAGAAATAACGAAAGTTGCAGGATTTATCTCGTATACCCTGTTTCTGATTCAAAAGATTTAAGTGTTTATGTTCTCATTTTACAATAAAGAAATTCTTAATTGCTTCTTTGTTGTAATTGTCTTTCTCACCTTTTCCGCTATTCCTCATTTATGCTAATAAAGAACCCAGTGATTATATTATCTCGCCCTGTGAAAGTTTTCCTTTGCGTTTCTAGTTTGGATTTCATATTTTATTCAAGACATAGACCCCATAGCCCAATGGATGTGTAGACTGTCTCAACCAACTCGACAAACACTACGACAATAAAAACCGAACTATTTATTTACCTAGCCTAATATTTAAAATTTGAAACATAGCTAAATCATATAGAGAGATCCCTCTCTGAAGTTGGAAGGGATAGATCCCAGCTTCAAAAGCGGTTGGATAAAGTTACGTTTTGTAGGTTTCTTCTGTTGTCAACCTCTAGGAAATTTATAGAGTGCTAACATAGTGGCGACCATACTAGGGAAAGAACATAACTAAAAGTTTATAACTTCATGTTTTATTTTCCTAGAAGAAAGTTTGTTCCTGAAAATATTGCAAATTTGAGAAGAAAGTAATGTTAGAGGTTGATTAAAATTTGTACATATTATTTTCAGTCTCATAAAACTAAAAAGTATATATATAAAAATCAAAAAAGAAATCTGGCTTCCAAGAAATTTTATACTTGATCTCATCCAGACCCAGAACCTGCGATAGTAACAGATAACCCAGAGCAGTTGTTCAGGAAAAAGATTGTAGCTGAAGGTTTAGTAAGTCATACTCCTTTTCGTAAGTCCCTTTCCTTTTCAGGGGAGCTCATTGCCTTTCAAAACCGTGACTTTGACACCTTTTCCCAACAAAGCCTGGTTAGAACACGGTCCGATAGTTTTGTGACTGGAATCATTTTTGACCCAACCATTTTGCAACCCCAAACCCCTAAAGTTCTGTCTCCCACTACTAAACTGCAAACCACTCCCTCGATGCTATCCAGTTCCTCCTCGTTCTCATCTTCAATCGCAACCTTGTCAATCATCTAGTTTGTTATCCCACCTCCTCCACCCATCATGGCAGCTAGATATGATCCCTTGGTATTGGATGCGCCTCTTCATGCCATACCCCAAGACTATCAAACAAGACTTCCATAGTTCGATGCAACAAGACCTTTAAACGCCCAACAACACGTTGATAAAATGAATGATTATTCTGACCTGCACGAAGTAGATGAGGTTGACGTTCAAATGAGATTGTTTGCCTAGAGTTTGACAGGTGACATTAAGAAATGGTATAAAGGTTTACGTGCCACCTTAGTCCTTGACCTTACGGCATTTCAAAGGAGTTTTCGAGACAAATGGGAGGGAAAGAAAAACCCTCTCCAAATATTGTCAGAATACGAGAATATTAGAAGAAATGAAGGCGAGACAGTACAAGATTACTGCACTCGTTTCAATAACCTATACAACGCAATTCCAGCCGAAATCAAATCTCCACAGGGTTTGGCATTGATAAGATTCCCTGATGGTTTCGACACTGATATGTCATACCAACTCAGGGAAAGAAACTCTACCACCCTATAAGACATGCAGAAAAGTGAAATAAGTGTGGAGGCCAATTTGTTGGCAAAACGAGCACGATAGAGGTCAGAGAGGAGAGTCACCATTAAAGAGAAACCTTCCATGTCAACCTCCGATTCCAAATTGGATTCCCTGGCCAGAGAAATGGAAAGAATGATGGAAAGACTTATGGTATTAGATAGAAACCCACCGAGAGAAAACCCACCAGCCCCTCAAGTTCAAAATCCTAACTTCAGGAGAAAACCTCCTCAAATCAGACAGAGAGATCCTAGGGATCAAAGAGAGTAGAGAGGTCTGGATCAACAGATCAGACCCCCACTACAAGAGAATTATGCTGATGAAGGAGAGGAAGTGATCAAGGAGATGGAGGATACTCACATAAATCTCATGGGTATTCACGATAACGAAGCTATTTTCCTTACCCAAGAAGAGAAAGAACTTTTTCTTCTCAATCAAACAAAAGTAAGTGAAGAAGTTGAAGATGCAGAACAAGAGGCATTCAAAAATTCCATTTTGGAGGTACACCGAAAGTACAATCTGTGGAGTAAAAAGACAGAAGGAAGTTCCCCAAAAAGACAATTGAAACGAAGAAAGTAATCGAAACCAAAAAATCCTCTTAACCATCTGCTGAGAAGATTCCTGAAAAGAGCACTTCCGAAGTTCCCGCGAAGAAAAACCTTACTATTCTGAAAAGATCGCCGCAACCCGAGGTTTCACTTATTAATCCACTGAGTACTTCTGGTCAGAAGAGTGTGGTGGACAAACCATAATTGATGAGCCAAGGCAGAGCTCCTACACCTTTCAGCCTTAAGGGGGAATTAGCCAAAGTAAAAATTCCCATTCCACTTTCCGAGTTGATGAACAAAGACGTTTATCGTTCACAAGTGATTAAAGCATTGACCATTGAACCTGACATAGGCATGAAGGCCTTAACCATTGGATCAACAAATCATTCAGATACCGTGAACCTTACAGATGATCAACCTGAACTTCTGTTCGAACCTGAAGTAGATGGTCGAGATGATAATGGTGATGTCGCTCCTTTTTACATCAGTCTAAACATACATGACCTGATCTTTCATAACGCTATGCTGGATTCGGGTGCTTCCCACAATCTGATGCCTAAAGCAGTGATGGAGAAACTAGGACTGGAGGTCACCAGACCTTACAAGGATTTACACTCATTCGACTCCAGTAAAGTTAGATGTATTGTTTTGATCAAGGACCTATGTATCACCCTAGTTTAGATTCCTGCAAAGAGCATGGTTATGGATGTGGTGGTTGCAAACATTCCCCCGAAGTATGGAATGTTGCTATTTTGGTCTTGGGGGGCTAAGTTGAGAGGTACCCTGCAGCTAGATATGTTGTATGCCACTATCCCAGTTTTCAGGCAACAAAGAAGGCTATACAGAGAAACATTGATGAAATAAATGGTCAGTAGCCAAGAAAAGCTGAACAACTATCCTCTTTACTCCGCGCATTCTGACTTGGATTCTTTTATCTTGTACAACGATGGTGACACAGGAGAGAAAGACACTCAGTTGGGAGAAGATACATCTAGTCCAGATGAAGGCCAAGAAATCATTGAGGTAGCAAGGAAGAAAAACGTGATAACTGAAGAGCTACCGACATATTTCTGGAGCATGGATTTTGATGGAGTAGTAAGCAAAGAAGGAGCCGGAGCGGGAGTTTGGCTGCACAATCACAGAACCAGATATTCGGAAAACCACTCTTACAAATTAAATTTCCAATGCACTAACAATATTGTTGAGTATGAAACATTGATGCTCGGTCTGAAGCTTTTGAAAAACGTTGGTGCCAAACAGATTATGGTAAGAGGTGATTTTGAGTTAATAATCAAGCAAATTAAAGGTGAGTATGCTGCGAAGCATCCCCATCTTAGAGCTTATAGGAATGTTGTTCTTGATTCCCTTAGATGTTTCACTGAAGTTGACTTACAGGTAATGCCGAGGGGACAAAACATCTTGGCTGACGGATTGGCTACGTCAGCAGCCACATGTAAGATTCCTTTCCGCTCGACTCACCCATACATGGTAGAGGTGAAATGCAGACCAACAGTTCCCGACAATATTAGGTACTGGCAAGTGTTTGATAATGATGGTCAAATCGAAGACTTTTTGCAGTGTAAAAATGATTTTGAATGTACAAATATAGATTTAGAGAACGAGGAAGAAAATGTAAATAGATCTTATTTTGAAATTGATAGTGTAAATAGCGTAGATTCGGGAGAATTAGGCGATGATGAGATGGAGGCCGATATTTTGCATTTGAAAAGTAATGTTTCACCTAGGGGTCTGGTTCCTTTAGAGGACTTGTTTGATTTTCACGACGTAGCCAAAAAACTGAAAATTGAAGCCAATGGAAAAGAGGTAGAAGACTGTAATATAGGGACCGAAGAGAAACCTAGGATAGTCAAATTGTCTAAATCATTACCCCCTGAGAAAAAACTCAAATACATTGAGTTGTTCAAAGAACATGCGGATGTCTTTGCCTGGGGTTATGAGTATTTGAAAGATTATGATACCAGCATCATACAACACAGGATTCCAATAAAAGAAGACCAAAAACTATTCAGATAGAAACTTAGGAGGATAAATCCCAAGTTACTCCCTCTGATAGAAAAGGAAATCAAAAAAATGTGCGATGCCAAAATCATATTTCCGTTGCGTTTTTCCAAATGGGTCTCTAATTTGGTCCCTACACGTAAGAAATCTGAGGAAATCATACTTTGCATAGATTTCTGAAATCTGAATAAGGTCTCCCTGAAGGATAATTACCCCTTGCCAAAAATGGACCACATCCTGCAAAGGGTGGTCGGGTCCAGTCGAATCTCGTTGTTGGAAGGTTTCTCGGGTTACAATCAGGTCCTCGTCCACCCAGATGACCAAGACAAAACCGCTTTCACTACACCATGGGGTACTTTCATGTATGTGAAAATGCCTTTTGGTTTGATGAACGCAGGAGCCACATTCTAGAGAGCGATGGACATCGCCTTTGTGGAAGAATCGGGGAAGTTTATTGTCATCTATTTGGATGACGTAACTGTGTTTTCCCAATCTGATGACGAGCACCTGAGGCATCTCAGACGAGTCTTTGAGAAATGCAGGAGGTTTGGGATTTCTTTAAATCCTAAGAAAATCCTTTTCGGACTAGAGGAAGGAAAACTGCTAGGACACATCATCTCCAAGGACAGAATCAAAATAGACCCCAGCAGAATCAAGGCCATACAAAAATTAGAACACCCAAGAAACACTAAAGAATTACAGTCTTTTATCGGGAGAATAAACTTTCTACGAAGATTCATTCCCAATCTGGCAGAGCTCCTCAGAAACATTACAAATATGTTAAAAAAAGATGTAAAAACAAAATGGGACACTGAGTCCAGACAATCTTTCGAACAAGTCAAACGAGCACTCACAGAGGCCCCTGTCTTAATCAGTCCTGATTTTACCAAGGATTTCTATCTTTTTTCTTTCACTTCCGAACATACTATAGCAGTGGTATTACTACAAAAGAACAACGAAGGGTATGAACAACCCATAGCTTTCTTTAGTAAAGCGTTAAGA
This sequence comes from Picea glauca, assembly GCA_000966675.3. Classification (NCBI taxonomy): domain Eukaryota; kingdom Viridiplantae; phylum Streptophyta; class Pinopsida; order Pinales; family Pinaceae; genus Picea; species Picea glauca. The sequence goes on along the minus strand of JZKD02S2217183.1, from coordinate 114,016 downwards.
GACGCTACTCTGAATTACAAGATAATGGAGAAACAAGCTTTTGCCTTGGTAAAATCCATAAAAGACTTCAGAGTCTACATTCTTCATTCCCACACCATAGCATATGTTCCGAATGCGGTAGTAAAATACATTTTGACCTAGGACAATCCGGATGGAAGAAGAGGAAAATGGATTGCTGTCATTTTAGAATATGACATAGAGATTAAGCCTACGAAACTAATTAAAGGTCAAGGCCTTTCTAAATTGATGGTTGAATCTAATTTCCATGCTCTTGACATTAATTTTTTAGCTGCAGCAGATGAACAGGGCGAGATGGCGACTCCAAGCATGAGAGAGGTATTTCTCAACTCTCCATGGTACGCAGACCTTATATTCGTTTTGTAAAATTTACAAGCTCCCCCTGGTTTGACTAAGACTAAAGCTAGATTTTTGAAGTTGGAAGCCTTAAAATTATGTATTCTAGAAGGCAATCTGTATTGGAAAGATCCTGGAGGTATTCTATTAAATTGTTTATTGAAAGATGAAGCTGACAAAGTGTTACGAGAATTTCATGCAGGAGAATGTGGTGGCCATCTGAACTGGAAGGTCACAGCCAACAAAATCCTCAGAGTTGGTTTCTATTGGCCCACCCTATTCGCGGATGTACATCGTATAGTGACCGCATGTCATCAATGTCAGTTGTTTGAAGGCAAAAGGAAACTCCTTCCTCTCCCCCTGAAACCAATCTCAGTTGAAGCCCCTTTCCAACAATGGGGGTTGGACTTCATTGGAGAAATGCACCCCCCTTCTTCAGGCCAGCACAGGTGGATTCTCACTGCCACAGATTATTTTACCAAATGGATCGAAGCAATACCAAGCAGGCAAGCCACTGATTCTGTTATTATCAAATTCCTTGACAATAATATCTTGTCTCGTTTTGGATGTCCTAGAAAGATTATAACTGATAATGCAGTTGTTTTTCGGTCGAAGAAACTCATAGATTTATGCAACCAGTATCACATTGTTTTGGGACATTCAACAGCTTACTACCCCCAGGGGAATGGGCTGGCGAAATATTCAAACAAAACCTTGGTGAATATCATCAAGAAGACGTTGCAGGAAATCAAGAAACCGTGGCATAACAAGTTGGTGTTTGCATTGTGGGATGACAGACTGACCACCAAAAGGTCAATCGGTATGTCAACATACCAGCTGGTCTATGGCACAGAAGCAGTTTTCCCCACTTCCTTAGGAGTCCCTATCATGAAGTTGCTTCAATATGTACAAGCCGAGCCAAATAACTCACAGAGAAGGATCAACCAGATGATCCATTTGCAGCAGTCTAGGGAAGAAGTTTTCAACAAGACTCAGGTAATCCAAGAAAGCATCAAGAAGATTTTTGACAAAAGAACCAAAGAAGATTATTTTGGGCTAGGAGATTTGGTGCTAAGATGGGATGCTAGAAATGAAGACAAGGGAAAGCATGGAAAATTTGACAGTCTATGGAGAGGACCATACATGATTCAAGCATTTAGGGGAAACAATGCTTTCTTGCTAAACAACGCTGATGGAACAGATCTGCCAGGAGGACCTGTAAATGGTAGAATGCTGAAGCATTATGTTCCACCTCAGTAGAGACTCGAGTTTTCACTCACCATTATACATACCATTTTTATTTTTCACCTGCATTTTCTGAGCGAATAACATTAGTCAGTTGGTTGAAGCTCGAAGAGAAGGCCCTAAGCGGCTGACCACTGTTCTTCCAATTTTTGAGAATAAAACCAGCGAAGGCTACTAGGAAAAAATTCTCAGAATGACCAGGACCAGGATTCTTGGCACTTCACATGGAAAGTACACTCCCCAGGTGGAGCCGCTGTTATCAACCTATAAGTTATAGGATCAATTGGTGACTGAAATATTATCTATCTCTAGTGTTTTTTGTTGACAAATTATTTTTCATTCTGCAAATAATTTGAAAAAGAAAAGAAAAGAGGGCATAAAAAAAAATTGCAATAAAAGCCCCATGCAATAATAGTAACTTGGTCCATACCTTTCAAGCATGGCCAAGTTCTTTTTAAATTGATGTTGATAGGATTAGTGAATGAGTTTGGCTAAACAGCTTAATCTTAGTCAAAGTATCTAGGTTAGATTAGTGAATAAATCTGGCCAGACTGTCTAATCTTGGTCAAATAGCCCCAGGGTAGAGTAAATTCTTAACCCAACAGTTTAATCTGGGTAAATTGTCATAGGAAGCTAGGTTAGAATATAGGCTAGTTGCTTTATTCCTTTATTTCAATAAAAACCAGCTGGATGTAAATGTTGCACCATGTTTCAGATGCTTAAAAGGTCATTTGACTAACCCTTGGTGGTGTAGACACGAAAAGTCTTGGAGAAAACCCTTGAAAATCACTTGTCCTAAGTTTCATCAGCACATGTATTTTCCGCACCCTCACTTATGCTCTGTTCATATATCAACAGTCTAGATGATCGTGCCCAGATCTATGGTGGACAGATCTTTTTAGGCCCCCCCGACCGTTCTATCTTTAAC
>JZKD02S2217183.1:46353-95176 GCA_000966675.3 Picea glauca | reverse complement strand
GGCGTTGTCTCCCATGACCTCAACTTCTGATGAGTTGGATCCGGTAGTTGACATGGTGATCTCTTTGGTAGGGTTATTGGAGCTTGATATCCTTACCCCTGTCACGACCCTCGACATGTGTTCCTTCTAGAGTGATTATCTTTCATCCAACGAATATCTCCTGGAGGCCATGATCACATTTTCTCCATTGACATGGTATCCTTCCAGAGCATTATCCTCTCGAAAGCCATGATCCGGATGAAACCACGAGCATAGTTTATCCTCTCTGTGGCAAGCTCGTTAAAAAATGAAACAGAGGTCCTGAGCATAGTTCTTTTCATGTGTCAAGCTCGTTAAAAAATGAAACAACAATCTGGGGATCGAACCTCAAACCTTGAGCATAGTTCTTTTCCTGTGTCAAGCTCGTTAAAAAATGAAACAATCACCTCTCCCTTCAAGTTGAGTCTTTCGCCAGATCTCGTAGATGTCAAGTCGAGTCTTTCGTTAGGTATCGTTCTTGAACCTTCATTTCATCCACCTATATCCTTTTTCTCCATCTAGCATAGAAATTGGTGACAACCTCAAAGTCGATGAATGAATTGAAGCTTGGGGGGCATGTCTCCAGCCTTTGATGATCATTCTGGAGCTAAGCCACCAAATTTCAAGCTGGGGGCATACCGAGCTTAGTCTTTGTTCTTTCTCGTGTTCGTAAATACATGAGAATGCAACCGGGTAAACTTTTATCTCTTTTTCGGACCCGTACGGATACACGAACACTCGAAAAAGGAACCCCCCTGGAGTCATATTTAAACTCTTTTCAAACTCTCTAAATATGAAAAGATTGTTGAGTGACCTTGCTTCCTTTCACACTCATTAAAAGGTTAGAAAGGGAGTCTTTCGAGTGATAGTTTATCTCTTTTTTGGTCTCATTAGATTACTGTACGAAAAAGGAACTGAGAGAGTTATCTTTTAAGTGTTTTTCCAAACTCTATAATCCTGAAAAAACCTTTGAGCTTTCTATCTTTGGACTCGCTAAAACACACATCAACAGGCCCATATGGGATCGAACCCTTACTTCTTCTAGTTTGTTAAACAAAGGAAGAGGAACTTACCGAAGGTGAGTTATATCGAGCATGTGTTATCCTCCTCGAGCTCATTAAATCAAAAAGAGGTACTCGTCTATCTGGATGGGGGAAAAATTGAAAGGAGCAAGCCAAGCAGTCTCTTGAGAACATTATCCAGCAATTCTTAGAGTCACCCTTGAACACAACACTTTTTCATTTTTACACATCATAATCCGCTGAACCTCTGCACTGAGCCAATCCTTTGAGTTCCTTTCACTCCTTTGGGTTGCCCAACGCAAGTCACAGTGTCGATTGCATAGTTTTGGTCCATGTCATGTTTCGCTGTTGTGCCTCAGTGTTCAAGGGAAGTATCCACCTCTAGAGTCAACCATCCCAAATATCTTGTCTCAATAACCCGTGTCAGTCCATGTTCATTTGATCTACCAATTACATCTCTATTTTTGTTTCATGTTGTTGATGGGGGATACATCAAGCCCTCCTTCGACGAGCCTATTCCTGTCGACTTCAACACATTATCCAAGAATTAGACTTAGAAACCAGTTAGTACTTTGGGACCTGCATGCCTCAATGGCAGGCCTCCTCACATTTGACAATGGGTTTACATCATTGACCTCTAATCGAATGATTCCATAGATGTTTGACTCCATCTCATCCATTCACATTCATTGGAATGTACTAGGGTACCTTGGGAATCATTGACATTAATAGCGATCTCCCTCGCGCTTGTTAACGGTTTACATCATTGACCAGTAATCAAGTGGTTTCTGCCATGTTCGACATCATGACATCTATTCACATGGTTAGATTCGTACTACATCGGGATCGGCAAGAAGACCCTGGGTTGAGTGATCACTTTGATATGTACTTTGCCCAGGTTGCGATGGAGTTTATTTTGAATAATGACACATATACTGTTACATAGATCCACTTTGTATTGGTCGTGGCTATGTCTTGTCATCTCATAGATCCACTGTGTATTCTTCATGGCTACGATCAGTCCAAGTCATCAGAGTATATATTCACATTGTATCTTTGGTGGCTATACCTTCTTATCAATACAATTATGGATCCGCAGTGTATTTTATGGCGGCCATATCTTGCAAGTCTTGATCACCCAAGCATAGGTATGCTTGCCTTGGGTTTTGAAATATGTCATGATATTTGTTGGATGTTTGTGTGCAGCTTCCATCCGGTCCTCCGAGTCTATACCCTTGCTTGAACATCTACAAAGAATTTCAGTTATCAGTTCACATCTTCTAACTTCATCCTTTGGGGGGCAATCTGTTACACCTCAATATTGCTCACTTCGATAAGTGTCGTAAGTGTCGCATGCTCCTTACAACTTTCGCAAGTGTCGCAAGTTCTTCACAAGTGTCACAAATTTTGTTCAAGCATACTGCCATAATAACGAAACTAAGAAGGCACTTACGATATCTCATGCACTTAATTTGGAGGAGGGAAAATGATTAACTGAAGTCAAAGAACTTTTATCACCTGAGAAGAGCTCTTAAACAAAGGTTTTGAAGGTGAGTGCTCCCCTACATCAGCCTTAGGAGCATTGGCGCTCCTCTATAAGGTCTCAGGGAGCGTTATAACGCCTATCTACCCCTCTGAAGGAGTGCTATCCATCCTTGGAGCGCTGGTGCCCCCCTCAAGCTACCTAGGGAGCGCTATAGTGCTCTGATGCCCCTTTTGAGGGAGTGCTATATAATTTGAGGCAATAGTTGGCCCGTTGAGGAAAATAAGGGGAGGATCTTTCAAGTTTGGAAGGCAATTGCATTCAAATTCTTGGTTCCATCAAGAGATCCCTGATCCAAGGAGGGAATTCCTCAACTTGTTCTAAAGATAACTCAAGAGGTTAAGCTCCTCTTAACCTATATAAGCAAGCTCTATGGTGGTGAAAAAAGGGGGGAAGAATTGCTAGCATGAAACCTATGATCTCATAGGAAACACACAGTCATTCAAAGGAGATTGATCAGTGAAGCTGCTATCATCCAGGCTGTGGATCTTTCGAGCAAGGGTTAGACGAAGGGGACTTGACGAAGCTGTCACATTCGCATCTACGATTGTAATTACTACTGTCGTTATTCTCATTAATATGACACGCTTGGACTGTTTCTTTCTAGTTTGTGTCTAATCTTACATGAACTTATCATTGATAGATAGATCTATTTTCATGCTAATATCAATAGAGTAGGAAGTGGTCGTACTTTGTTTTTCTACAGGACTCAGCAAGGAGCGAGAGTTTGGAGCTCGATTTGGAGCGTGTAGGGACAAACATCGATAAAGAGGTATTGCTATTCTACTTCCTTCTCATGTGTTAGTTTGTATAGATTTGAAAGGAAGTCATTGTCCACGTTAAGCACTTTCTGTCTTAGAGTTAGGGTCTAGCTCTTTGAAGCAATCTACCTGTCTGCAGGGAGATTTTCCTACAACAGCTTCTTTGTTGTAATCGTCTTTCTCACCTTTTCTGCTATTCCTCATTTATGCTACTAAAGAATCCAGTGATTATATTATCTCGCCCTGTGAAAGTTTTCCTTTGCGTTTTTGGTTTGGATTTCATATTTTATTCAAGACACAGACCCCATAACCCAATGGATGTGTAGACTATCTCAACCAACTCAAAAAACACTACAACAACAAAAACCGACCTATTTATTTACCTAGCCTAATATTTAAAATTTGAAACATAGCTAAATCATATAGAGAGATCCCTCTCTGAAGTTGGAAGGGCTAGATCCCAGCTTCAAAAGCGGTTGAATAAAGTTACCTTTTGTAGGTTTCTTTTGTTGTCAACCTCTAGGAAATTTACAGAGTGCTAACAGTGTGCATGCATGCATATTCTATATTTAGCTGATTTGGTTCAACTAACTGTAGAACTCTAGGATTCAAGAAATCCTCCCATATCCCAAAAATCACAAGAAATTAGTTGGAACATTTCAATATTGGACACACACTAAAGTACTTCAGAAATAATAATTTTGGTACACTTGGAATGCATTATCTCTACATACAAGAAAAATCTTCTACCATGATTGAATTACATATTTATAGATGATTGATGGGTTTCATTTTGAGTTCATGTCAACACAATCATTTTTGTGCATTTGATTAGTTATTTGAATGCATTACTAATTTATGGATGGTGAAATTAGATCAGTTATCAACTTCCTTAACAATCATGTACTCGATATGATTTATAAATCTTTACGAATTTAAAATATCCATTTGAATGGAATTTTTTGAATCTTAATGATCAACAATAGAATTTTCACCATGTAGAAAAACATAAGACTCAACACATATTAATATCCCTACATACCATATGTATATTGCATTACATAAGCATAATTAGTGAGTGGAGACAATCATAAAGAATTTAAACCCGGTGCAAGTTGGCTATAAAAAAAACTCCATTGTAATGTAAACCTGGTAGAGAAAGAAAGGCTTGTTTTGTAATTTAAGCCTCATTTAAAATTCATGAATTTTTTATGACTATGAAATTCTTGTGGTTGTATACTTATTAATTAAAAACATAGTCATATTAGAATAACATAAGCATGTGTATGGACATTATAACATTACATCACCTCTATTGTTAATGATATCTAGTATATGTATATAATATGATATCTATATAATCGCATATAGATATTGTTATATTATATAACATGTTCCATTCTTTTACTTTAATTCGGTTGCATACCTTCCTTACCCAGTGTCACAAATATATTTTCATGCTTGTCTCTTGTAAGTTGGCCTTCTAAATTTTAATGTACTCTTCTAATTAGATGACCAATATGCAAAATTGGAACATCATAATAATTCTCAATAATGATTTAGGGATTGACTATTTCCTCAAAATAAAAAATAGTAATTATGTCTCTTTGACTCAAGATTGCCATCTCTAAGAAATTCAGGTCCAGAAGTTAATTTTCAAATGTTACTTATTCATGACCGATATAGAACATAAAGGAACAATTTTCAAACATCATTCAACGATTGTTGCACTCACACTTTTCACAATTATAAGATATCCTAGGTAAGAGTGTAAGTCATAGAAAAATAATTAAGAAACAAAAATTTGAAAAGTTGATTATCAAGCACTCAATGCTATGGGTGTTAAGTTCAATGCAATGGCATCATTGTGGTGATGAAGTTCATGCAATGTGTACTCATGGAGGTAATACCACAAAAAACCTATATAACAACACGTATTAAAATACGTACATGGAACTTGGGTTGTAGGGCTTATGCAAGCATCCTCAATTTGAATCTAGATATGCATGCAATGAGTTGGAGCGATGGGATGGAGATATAACCTTCTTGTTTCTCCCAGTGATACCAAAACTCTTCCAGTTGGTTGAGAGAGCTTGCACAATCCAATGGTGGAAGAAGGTTCCTCCTCCTCATTGCATTTTCTTCCACTCAAAGTCTGGATGCATCAAGCAACTAACTCTACTACCACTCAGTTGGACTTATGGGCTGACCCGGGTTCTACCTTAGTTCTCCAAAAAAACCATTATCATCATCGGCCCTTCTGGTAAACCAGAAGGATACACTATGCACATAGTACACAATGCAGTCTCACCCGAGATGGTTTATGGGAGACTGTAGGATGCGTATGTCTGTAATCATGGAAGGGGTTGGGGGATTTTATTTCTTACTTCTTCTTATTTCTACTTAACCATGCATTCTATTCTACTATTCATCAGATCCATTTATTCATTAATTCATTTTCATATATAATCTAGTGCGCGCTATAAATAAATCATATATTCATCTATCTAATCATGAAAAAATAGTAATACATTAAAACACATTGCACACAGAGTTTTACCATGGTTTACACCCCCTGGGGATACGTCCACAAATATATTTTTCTTCTTTTCTTATTCATTCAAAAGTGTTGCATGAATTACATCATAGTAAAGAGTAGTGAGGCAAACTAATATCTCCCCAAGCTCCACAACTTGTGACCTGACCCTCATCTACTTCGACCTCATCCGAGCTCTACGACTCTCAAAACAGACTCTGACTCACAAAGACTCCCAAAATAAGTTCTCCAAAACAAACTTGTCGCACTTACACCATAAAAATTGGATTATTCTCCTTCTCCCTTAATCTACCTCATACCCCTTATTTATATTACAAAAATGGGTTAGAAACCCTTACAATCCATCCCAAAACCCTAACCCTAACTAGGCTAGGTTTGTCCACATTTGCGTTGGATTTCACAAATCCTATCGTGCGCACTGCTTTTCCTCAAAATGTGACACATTGTTCTACCTTGCTTGTGTTGTTCTCCAAACATGCCTCCTCCAACAGGCCCCCAACACTAACATGTGTCTTGTCCAGAGCCACTTAGCCTTAGTGCACCTTCTACAATGCTACCTTCAACGCATGAAACTTCTTTGCTAATTTTGTCTCTTTCTCTTTGGCCACTGCACTCTTCCTTGCTAGTATCTCCAAACCCTGCAATGTTATGTGCTCTGTCTGTGATTCTCTATTTTCTACAAGTGCCTTCTTCCATATTTGTTTCTCGGTTTGGAGCTCGTATATCATCCCTTCTACTTGTTGCTGAAATGGCTCCAACTAAGCATGCCTTGCTTGTTTTTTCTCCTGTATAGTTTTTACTTCTTCTTGCAAGTTTTTCAGTTCTTGTAAAGCCTTCATTATAAGGGATATATCCATGGTTTTCTGTCTCTTCTTCAAGTCCTGAACGCCACGTTCAATTTTTCCTCCCTCTGCTCCACTTTCTAGATATTTTCATCCTCTCCTAGGCTTGTCCAAATCTGTGCAGTCCTGTTATACAGTTCTGCCACTTCTTTAAACTCATGCACTATACTCTCTAAGTGCACAGTAGCCTCCTTCTCTCTCTTCTCTTGCACTTTTGTAGGTGTGATCAGAGTTAAATTCTCTGTTAACTTCACTATTTCTTTCTTGTATCTCTCCATGGTCTGCATAATTTGTTGTATCCTCTCTTATGTTGTAACCTCATGTGCCTACGCGCAGTCGGGTATACTCCCCTATACCTCTGTAATCTTCTCCTCTAAATTGTCTGCGCGCTACTTTTATTCCTCCTTTTCCAATTTTATCTTTTCACATGTCACTTGTAGAATCTCCTTCACCTCATGACCGATCGCTAGGTTGGTGGCATCCACCCTAGCTCTGGACTGTACTTTCTGCATTACACTCGCTTGTAGTCCATATAGCACTTTTGTGGGTATTTTCGCCAGGACCAGCTCCATATGTTCCACGTCCTTTAATGGTCTTTGTGATGTATGTTCATCTATATCCAACATTTCTCGTGTGAATTTTAATCTATCACTGCTCACTACTACTGTGTCCATAGTCTCTTCCTTCTCTTTCTACATTGATGTTTCCTATTCTTTTTCTGTCTTCTGAGGTTTTGGATGATGCGATGTATTTATTTGTAGTCTCTGCAATATGTCATGTAATTCTACTAATTTTTACATGATTTATTTTCTTTGCACCTCTTCTGTGCATACTACATCCTGTCCCCTTTCTTGGACTTTGTCTACTACCAATTCAACATCGTCCTCTGTAATAGTGATAGTTGGAGGATTTTTGTGATACTTCATTTTTTCCCTAATTTTTGTCTCATGTGTTCCTATTCTCTTCTTAGTTGGGGTTGAGTTCTTTGCCTCAGTTTTCTTCTTTCTTGTTTCCCCATATTTTACGTCCTTCGGACGAGAACTATCCTTCTCACCATCCCCTTTGACTTATGTCCTTTATACTCTCTCTTTATTTCTGGGATATTTGTGTGTTGCATTGCTTCCTGAAGATTAGCTGTGTTTTGCAACTTTCCTTGTATTTTCTGCTGGAATGCTTGTCTTTTTGGATGTTCCTTCCTCTACTGGATCCTTGGGCTTTGTTCCTTTATTTTGTGATGCTGGAACCTTCCACTACGCAGACCAATATTTCACAATCCAGTCTACCTATTCCCTTGATGTACAATATCTCATTTCCAACCACTTCTTCTTTGGGTCCCTTGTGGCTTGGATCCATAAATGATGTCTTGAATCTTTGAAGTTTGCAATCCCTTCATTTCCTTGCACCACTTCAATTGGGATCCTACAGACACTAGATGCATTTTGTTTCATATCCTCCAAGAACATGGAGAATGCCACATTGTTAGCCTACTGGTTCTTGGGGTCCTTTTCCTACCACAAAGTTTTGTAGTGCACTGCATAACATTTCCCCTTCATGTCTAGAAAAGATGAAAACTTGGGCTCTTTCCATCCAACCAATGTGATCAATATTAGAAACCAGGAGTAATGAAACTTTGTTCCATTATCTCATGCATCTCTACAATCAACCATAAATCGCTTCAACATGTATGGTACCCATCTCAACACTACGCCCTTTGCGCACTGTGCAACTATTTCTATCACTCATGTTGGGGCGTCTTCCTTTATGCACTTTATCAATAGTTTGTAGGCCATAAGTTTTGTAGCAAAACTTGTTGCATGATTATTAATATCCTTGATGATTAGTCCTCGGGTTCCCATGTTTGTCTTGAACTGTGTTTTCACTTCCTTTGCAATTTCCTTATCTCTGGCTTTATTTTCCAAATAGTCTTTGGGCTTTACCCCACTGCTAGGTATCCCTGTGATATTTTTATATGAGATCCACGTCTATGGGGAATGCCATGTCCATCCACATGATCACTCCATGTACCCTGGCCAATAGCTATTTCACATAAATCCCCACATTTTTACCATTCCCAAAATGTGGTATGTCCAACAGATTCATCATGCCCGAATTATAGAGACCCATGACCCACTGCGCAGGCTCCAAAATTGGTTTCCCTAGGGGTCCTACCTCCCCTAGGTCCTCCAAGTATGCTTCTTGCACGAAGTCAAGAATTTTTTTTGTGTCAGTTATATCATGGTCCACATACTTTATCTTTGGAACCTTCCCTAACATGTCTTCTAATGTGACTACAACGTCAGGAAGATGGGGTAATGTAATTTCCACCACGCTTGGTGCTTTCCTATTTTGACCCGCGGCTAGGTTTTCTTCTGTGGATTTGTACTCAAGTTATTCTTCTTATTCTCCCTCCATTTCCTGTTTTCCTGTGATATCTTCGACCAGGACTTCATCTGCACTATATTTCTACTTCTTTTTATCCTTTTCCTCTATTGTTGTAGGGTTTTCAGAACTAGCGTTTGTGCTACCATTAGGGTTTTCTGTGCTTTGACCCACTTGCACATGTTACATGGTTGATAGTTCTTACTCTACAATGGTGGTATTGATCGATTCAGTCTCATATGTTGTTACATCCTCCAGCTCCACAAAATTATCTCACTCTTCCATTAATTCTTTCCTCCTGTCGGATTGTCGGGTTACTCTCACAAATCGGCTGGGAGCGCTAACTTTTGAGGGTGCCATATAACTAATCTTGTACTCAATAAAATTAATTATCCTCTTGCTCTGTCACCCTTTTCTCGCACTCTCAAGTTCTTGATTGCTCAAAATTCGCTAAGTGTCGATCTTGCCCATGCTTTTCCCTTTTTATAACCCCGGTCCTTAAATGTTCTATCATTTTTTTCACTTTTCTGGTTATTTGCACTATGTCCAATTTTCCTACGCGCATTCTTCCAAATCATGTCACATCAATTGTTGCACAATGTCATTCCTGAATTACTTATGCCTCCTCATTACTTTTTTTTTTTTTTTATCTTCCTTTTTCTTCTTTGAGCTCCTACTATTTACAATATGTACAAGTCTACTTGTTGCACTACAACTATTGAGAGTTAGTAGGTCGACTGTCCCTATATAGTTTCAGTCGACTACCATTCACTATTCCTTGCAATTCCTTTCCTGTTAAGTTTTGCAGCTGTACAACACCTCCATATGTGATAAAATTTTATCTGATATGGCCCTAGCCAATGCATTATGAGCTTCCTTGGGTGTTGCAAATAATTATTGTCATAGAGGAGAACCAGATCTCCTTTCTTAAACTTCTTCTTCTTGATATGTATGTCATTCCATGCTTAATCCTTTTCCTTCTCTACCTCTTGATAGAAACCTGCCATGATTATGTCCTCTTCTAATTCCATCAGTTGATCCAATATTTCTTGTGCTGCACCATTTTTTGTCACGTCTATGATTGTTGCAATGCACATACTTGGTATCAAATAATCTAAGGGAAATACTGCCTCCTATCCATACATCAATCTAAAGGGTGTTTGTCCTGTTAATTTCTTGCAGGTAGTTCTATAAGACCAAAGTACTGCTGGTACCTTCAAATCCCAATCGTCTCTATTTACATTGCAAATATTTGTCAAGGCATTCTCCAAAATCTTGTTGAAGGCTTCCCCTGTTCCATTTTCTTGAGGGTGGTAAGGAATACTCTTTTGGTGGTATATCTTAAACTTTTCAAAAATTTCCTCAATTGTACTGTTGATGAAGTGGGTCCCCTGATCACTCATCAATATTCTTGGACATCCAAACCTTGTAACTACATTCTCAAATAGAAAGGGTGTTGTAGTCTCTATGTTGCAATCCTTTACTAGTGCTACCTCTTCCCATCTGGTTAAGTATTCTGTCGTTGTAATAATATATCTAGTTCCTAATCTTCTTGCTGGTGGATTAATTGGACCTACAAAATCTATTGCCCATTTATCGAACACTTGTAAAGTAACCTATGGTTTTAGTTGAATCTCATCCCTCTTGGATGGCTTCCCAACTCTTTCAAAAACATCACACTTTTGACAATATTCCTTTGAATCCTTATGAGTTTTTGGCCACCATAATCCTGCATGCAATACCTTCTGTGAGATATCTTTTCCTGCATAGTGTCCTCCTGCAATTTCTTCATGTGCCTCTACCAAAATAATGGGTCTTTCATGCTCCATCACACATCTCCTTAAGATTATATCTTCTCCAAGTTTGTATAAATGACTTGCAATCAACTGATAATCTGTAGCGTTGACAACCAAATTTTTCTCTTATGTAGTAGTAAATTCTCTTGGTGCAAATCCTATACTCAAAAACTCAATAATGTCAGCAAAATATTTATCTGCAATTTGTATGAAAAACAATTGTGCATCTGGAAAGTTGTCTTCCAAGTTACCAGGTTCTTCTCCATTGGTTATCTTGGATAAGTGATCTGGTCTTCATTCAATCTTCCAGGCTTCACCACAACTTCAAAGTAAAATTCCCAAAATAATAATAATCATCTGCATATACTTCCTTCGAACACTGGTTTATTAACTAAGTATCTCAGAGTTGAATAATATGTAAACATATTAAAGTGTTTTCCTAAAAATTAATGTATCTACTTATGAAAAGAATACACCATTGCTAATCCTTCTCTTTCTATAGTGTTTTGGTTCTACTTTGAATCTGACAACTTTCTTCTTGCGAATGTAATAGGGTGATCTATATCACCTTCTCCTAGCTCGGTCAATACTTCTCCTAATGCAATTGTAGATGCATCTACATGCACATGAAATTCTTTAGCCCAATTTGGAAATACTAGAATTGGTATAGTAACCATCTTTTCCTTAAAAATATCCAGACTCTTCTGGCATTCATCATTCCACTGGTACTTAGTATCCTTCGTCAACATCTTCTCCATTGGCGCAATGATTCATGCATATTCCCTTATGAATTTTCTGTAATACCCTATATGGCCCAATGTACTCTTCAACTGGTGCACTGACTTTGGTGGTGGTGTTATCGGATTAATCGATAAGTGCAGACACAAACATATCTCCCTAGATCCCAAAGGAAACTAGAACAAAATAGACTAGAATGCACAATTCGCCTTAAACGTCATCATCATATGAACTAGTTTAGTGAGTTACAAGTGACGTACCTTTTAAACGACACTTGTCCTCACTAGTGTCATCTTTGTAGCTCCTTCCTTTATTTTGCAGAATAGTAAGCCCATCTAAGAATCACAAACCAACAAAGAAGGGGAACAAAGATCTATATATTCTAATGAAGTCTATGTATATGATCAAGGAATTATACAATAGAAGAGGAGATGCTTATATAGGGAAGAAATGCATTACTTTATTAAGTTAATAGAAAGTGGAGAATACAACCCATGCCTTGATGTTGCAAGGTCCCCTTTCAATGGCTCTTTTCTCCAACACACACACCTTTGCTCCAATGCCTTGAATGAAGAAGATGCACAATCTGACTTGAAGAACTAAAGCAAAGCTCTCAAGCATAATCTGAAGTAGAACTCTCCATACAATTCTTATCCTATTCAACCTTAGCCTTTTCCATGAGAGATCCGTCTTTATATAGTGTGAAAGAGAGATGGATGAGGATATTAGGATGATCCCACCAAATCAGAGAAGCGAGTAAGATCCAAACCGATCAGAGGCCACCTCATCTTCTAGAAGATTCCCTTCTAGAACATTCGTGAAATTTTACTTTAACCATGCTTTAAGCATCATCGCACCCTATTCACAAGCAACATGTGACAACGTTGCAATCCAGGTATAGTGTAGAGTGTGATGATAGGGCATCGTCACACCCCATGCATATAGCAAGGTGCGACGACCTTCCTTCATATGGTTTTTGGCAGAGGAAAGAAAATCACTTTTTCCATGGAGAAAGTCTCTTCTAATATTTTTAGGGAACATGAAAACATGTTGTTAGGTGATCACTGAGGTGACCAAAACAATGTGTAACAGAATTCCCCCCAAAGTATGAAGCTAGAACTTGGTGTGACCTCCAGGTCTTGGATCATTAAGATACTGAGTCAGAGTGACTCCTTGGGTCCCTTAGGGCACCTGAAGCACTTAACCCACACACACAGGTCTCCTCCGCAAGTAACCACGACTATAACCGTGAGTCTACCTCCTTCATGGTTCAAACTTCGGGGATGTCCTGAATCCTTTCTTCACTCCCTCCCGAAGTTCCTAGATCCGAGGTTCTGAATTCTTGCCACGTGTTTCCTGAGATTCGTTGCCCCCCCAATGGTTCGAACTTGACGACTTTACAAATTTAAATTTCTTACCCACAACCTCCAAACTTCTGAGTTATGAAATTTTGGATCTCATCACCACGTACTCTCCCATGATCAATGTTAGGTATCTAATCGGGATTTTGGACTTCATGATCTGCCTTCGTCAAGTCTTCGAACTTGCTGAAACTCCAAGTACCGAAATACTTCACGGTTATCCTTGCAACCAATTTCTCTCCACACTTCATGTTCTGTGGATGACTTCACGCTCCTCGTGACTATTCTCTAACTACTTATATCCATCGCAACTGAATCACATTATCCCTCCTGAGCTTCCTAATATGAAACCCCATCACACACTCCTTGCAGACGTTAATGCGCTCCTTGCATACACATAAGTTTCGCTATCTCTTCTGAGCTCTCGAGTCAAAACTGACTCAGTCACGCACCCCTTGTGGACACTATGCATGCCTTGCACTCACTCACTTAAAGAGAAATAACTGAAACTTAGCTACTCCTCACAATGACTCATACATTAAACAAAGCAAATGCAGTCATGGATTCAATAACAAAATAATAGAGAATTGGAAAATAAGATAAACTCTACCCTTCATTTAGATAGATGTACAACCACACACATTTGGGACAATATTTCTCTGTTATATTCATCCACTGGAATTTACATACATACATACATACACTGTTCTTCACCACTCCTTGACCTATACAAGATAGATTCAAATGTTGCTCTATTCTCCTCTATCCACAACAACCACAACTACTATCAACAACCTCTGGGTAATATCACAAAGATTTACAAAAAGAGGTGCTCTTCGAGAATTCCCTCCAACTACTCTACGCTATCTTAAATGGAATTGAATATTATCAACTACTTAATGCCTACTACAATAAATATTACGTCCGACAGATAAGAGCGCAAGATCCAAATATGTACTACAATTTGACCTTTAAAAAAAAATACATTCCCCCATCAACCTTTCGTGACGACTCAACCTTAAAATATTTAAAGACATTTATAACTCAAAAATATCTGTCAGATATCACATTAATACATTGATCGATTTGAAATTCAAAATATTTCAAAATGTGTGCTAGTGCACCCATCTATGTTCCACGCTTGTGCTTTGCTGGTCATGCTGCTACATCATACTCCCTTGGCTGAAAAATTCATGGACTCCTGCACCGATCTTCCATGGTTCTGAATATCTTCTTCACCAACCCAAATAGCATCTTCTGTTGTTCATCCTTTCCATTTTACCAAGTATTAAAAGTACGTCTTCCTTTTGGTCTTCTTGCCAACTCACTGGTCCATAATCATTTCCATCTGCGGTTTATCTGCTACAGGCATCTGTTTCTCCCACTGAATCTTTCTTTGATCTTTAGATCTTTCAGCTCCATCCTCTCAGTAAGGATACAAATTTGAAATGTTAAATATGGGCGATATACCCACATTCTCTAGTAGTTCTAACTCATAAGCATTTTCACCAAATATCCTTAGGATTTTACACGGTCCTATTTTCTTCAAATTCAGTTTGTTGTATGTTCCTCTTAGGAATATTTATTTCCTTAGATGTGCTAGGACTTGATCTTCGACTTCAAATTCAATCTTCCTCCTATGTTGATCTGATCTGCACTTGTATTCACTGTTGCTTTTCTTCAACTGCTCCCTGATCTAATTATGAAGTTCTTGCACGTCTGCAGTGAAATATTTGGCTCTTGTGCTTCCAAATTCACCCTAATTCGGATATTTTAACTTCGAAGCCCCTCTTGGATTCATCCCATAAACTATTTGAAACAATATCTTCCCAGTGCTTCTATTCACTAAGTCATTATATGAAAATTCATCTTGTGCTAGAATCTGATCCCACTGACTATGGTGTTCAGTGATAAAACTCCTCAGCAGATCTCCTAGGCTTATATTCACCACTTCAGCCTGTCCATTTTTTATGGATGATATGCAGAACTAAAAGATAGCTTTGTCCCCAAATTTTTCCACAACGTTCTCCAGAAATGACCAACAAATTTGGTATCTCTGTCTGAAATCATACTCCTGGGCAACCCATGAAGTCTCACAATCTCTTTGAAAAACAAGTTTGCAACATGTGTTTCATCATTAGTCTTCTGGCATGGGACAAAGTGTGCCATATTTAAAAATCTTTCCACCACCACAAATATGGAATCACTTCCTCTTTCTGTCCTTGGCAATCCCAACACAAAATCCATGCTTATTGCATCCCAAGGCCTCTCTGGAATAGGAAATGGCTGATACAACCCAATGTTTTCCTTCTTTCCCTTGGAATACTGACAAATATTACAATTATTCACAAACTTCTTCACCTCTGCTCTCATTCCTAGCCAATAATATGAACTATTCAATTGGGCAAATATTTTGTCATGGTCGAAGTGTCCAGCTAGACCTCCACTATGCTTCTCCTTCAACAAATTATCCCTCATCAAGCATCTTGGTATGCATAACTGGCATCCTTTGAACAACAACCCATCCTAAATTAGATATCTGGCCCACTGGCTTCTATCTCTTAGCATAGGATTCACACACGCTTCATATGCCTCTCCAAAATCTGGATCACTGTGGTACATTTCCTTAAGGTAGTCAAACCCCAAGGTCTTGACTTGAAATTCCTGTAGAATTTAAATTGTCCTGCCTAATGCATCAACAACCTTGTTAGCATTCCCATAAATATGTTTAATGACAAAAGTGAAATTTTTCATAAACTCTATCCATTTAGTGTGTTTCTGGTTTAATTTCTCTTGTTGGGTTATGAATTGTAAACCATGATTATCGCTATACAAAACAAAATCCTTTGGTACAAGATAGTGCCTCCATTTCTGCAATGCTTGAATTATGGCATAGAACTCTTTGTCATATGTGGAGTACTTTTGTTTAGTTTCATTCATCTTCTCACTGAAATATGAAAGCGGTCTGTTGTCTTGGCTTAAGACTGCTCCAATTCCAACTCTACTCACATCACATTTCACTTGGAACGTCTTTTCAAAATCCAAAAAAACCAGAATCTGTTGCTCAATTATCTCCTCCTTCAATATGTTGAAGCTCCTCTCAGCCTCCTCTGTCCATTTGAAAGACTTGTGTCTTTTCTTCACTATATCCATCATCTGTGCACTAATCCCACTAAAATTCCTATTGAACTTCCGGTAAAAACCTACTAACCCATGGAAGCTTCTTATCTGAAAGATATTCTTCGGTGACAACCATTCTCTGACCATTCTCACCTTTTCGGGATCCATCTTCAACTCATTTGAAAAAATAACAAAACCCAAATATATGAGTTCTTTCTTCATGAAAGAGGACTTTTTCAAATTAATTAACAACTTCTCTTGTTGTAACCTCCTCATCACCAATGTTAAATGTCTCAAGTGTTCCTCCTTACTCTTACTAAACACCAATATATCATCCAGATATACAATCACAAACTTACCAATGAAATCCTTTAACACATCATTCATCAATCTCGTGAAAGTTCTCGAGGCATTTGTTAAGCTAAACGACAAAACAAGCCATTCATATAACCCCTCATTTGTCTTGAATATTTTTTTCCACTCATCACCTTCTCTCATCCTCGTCTGGTGATATCCACTTTTCAAGTCTATTTTTGAAAAATAGTTAGCTCCACTCAAGCAATCCATCAGGTTGTCCATCCTTGGCAATGGAAATCTGTATCTGATGGTGGTCTTATTTATGGCCCTCGACTCTGTACACATTCTCCATCCTTCTTTGGGATCAATGCAGTCGGTACCACACATAGACTCAAGCTTTCCCTGACCAATACTTTGTCTAACAATTCTTGAACCTGTCTTTTGACCTCCTGATTCTCTCGAGGCGTCAACCTGTATGCTACTTTATTTGGCAGGCTTGCTCCTGGTATCAAGTCAATGTGATGAGTGATGATTCTGACAGGTGGCAATGAGTTTGGTAACTCATCCACTACAATATCAACAAAATTCTCTAGTATCTCCTGAATTTCTTCAGGCAAATCCTCCAATGAAGTACTGGTAAGGATAGCCCTCGGTTTCCTCACTACAACAAACTGCATCTCCTGTTCCTTATTTACCTCCTCTAGGAGTTCCTTCCCTCTCATGAGAAGTATGCTCGTGTTGACTTCATATTTCACCTTCTTTTCCTCAATTGGTAGCAACATGTGTGTCCTACAGTTTTTTTCTAAGGTGTACGTATTTCTTCTTCCATCATGAATAACATTCCTATCATATTTCTAGGGTCTTCCCAACAAAACATGATAGACATCCATAGGAATCACATCACATAAAATCTCATCCCTATATCCTCCTATTTTGAAATTAACCAGGCATTGTTGAGTGACTGTTACCTGATGACCTTTCTGCAACCATGAGACCTTATACAGTGTCGGATGTGCAGTTGTCTCCAATTCTAGCTTCTTCACCATCTCCGTGGATACTAAGTTGTTAGTGCTCCCGTTGTCAATTATTACCTTGAAAACCTTGTCCTTCGTTTTGCAAGTTGTCCTCAACAAATTGTTCCTTTGCACCGCTTTTTCGACCTCTATTTCTTGCTTCAAAATAAATTTCTTCATAATCAAGGATCTCCCATCCTCTGCACCTTCTACCTCAACATCACACTTCTGCGCTTCCAATATGTGTGCTTCTCCTCCTTTCTTCCTCTCGGGGAAATCCCAAGACATGTGTCCTATCTTTCCACGGGCATAACACCTTACTTCTCCTCCTTTGCCTCTTCCTCTTCCTCTGGGAAAAGAAATTCTACCACCACTCTGTCTTCCTCCTCTCTCAGAGTGACTATGTGGTTTCTCTGCCTCATCCTTGGGCTTTTGTCTTTTCTCCTGGGCAACTCCCTTGCCTCTGTTCAAGCTTTGGCCTCTGTTCTGTTGAATCTTCTTCCTGGCCAACTTATCTTCTGCTTTCAACATCATTCGATACACATCCTCTACAATTATGATTGTTTTCATGCTGATTTCATCCTGGATATCATATCTCAAGCCATTAATGTATCTAGCAACTTTATTTTCGTCTCTCTCCCTCTGTCCAACTCTAATGTTCAACTTATAGAATTTCTCCGTATACTCCTTCACAATCAACCCTCTCTGTCTTAGGTTATGAATCCTTTTGAACATACTTATCTGGTAATCTTTGGGCATGGATTTCTCCTTTAACTTGCCTACCAGTCTATCCCAAATCTTGATCTTTTTCTTTCCCTTGCTTCTTTTTTCGGCTTGCAGTTCATCCCACCACAATGTTGCATGTCCCTTTAGTTTAGTGACAGCATGTCTTAAATTTTTCTCCTCTTCAAAATCCTCATAGTCGAAATATTTGTCCATTGCTCGAATCCAGTCAAGCAATTCTTCTGTGTCTAGGTTTCCTTCATACATAGGGATGTCAATCTTCACTCTGGCACCCAATTTGACAACCTCTCTCAACAAGTGTTCTTCCGCAGAATCCTCAGCTACAACATCTTCTTCGACTTCTACATTTTTGATTTCTACCTCGCTAACATCTCCAACATCTGGTGCCCTCCTTTGTGTTGTCTCCATGGCATCTAGATTCACACATAGTTTTCTAATCTCCCTTTCCATAGCTCTGTTGGCTATAGGTGGATCAACATGTCTTCTAGGCAGCATTGTGCTAGTGTTTATCTTTCTCCCTACAAAAGTCAATTTTGCATTCTTCTCTAATACCACTTGGTGTGACCTTCCAGTCTTGGATCATTAAGATACTGAGTTAGAGCAACTCCTTGGGTCCCTTCAGGAAACCGAAGCACTTAACCCACACACACAGGTCTCCTACGCAAGTGACCACGACTGTGACTGTGAGTCTACCTCCTTCGTGGTTCAGACTTCGGGGATGTCCCAAATCCTTTCTTCACTCCCTCCCGAAGTTCCTAGCTATGAGGTTCCGAATTCTTGCCACGCATTTCCTCAGATTCGCTAGCCCCCCAATGGTTTGGACTTCGCGACTTTGCAAAGTTTAAATTTCTTACCCACAACCTCCAAACTTTTGAGTTCCAAACTTTTGGATCCCGTTGCCATGTACTCTCCCGTGATCAACAGTCAGGATCTAATCACGATTTCAGACTTCGCGATCTGCCTTCATCAAGTCTTCAAAATTGTTGAAACTCCAAGTACCGACATACTTCACGGTTATCCTCCTCCTAGCTTTCCCAGATCCGATGGTCTAGTATCGTTCGCTTCCTCTGGAACAAATCTTTCCCACTGACTTCTACAAGAAATTCAAGGACTCCTTTCCTTGAAGAATTTCTCAGCTCTTCCTCCTGAGTTTTCCTTCTTCGAATTTCCTTATTCCCCTGAACAATCTCTTTGACCCTTAGTCGAGAATTCGATCTGTATACACCTTGCAACAAATTTCTCTCCACACTTCAGCTTCTATGGATGACTTCACGCTCCTTGCAACTATTCTCTAACTGCTTCTATCCCTTGCAACTGAATCACACTATCCCTCCTGAGCTTCCTAATTTGAAACCCTGTCACGCACTCCTTGTAGACGTTAATGTACTCCTTGCATACACATAAGTTTCACTATCTCTTCTGATATCTCGAGTTGAAACTGACTCAGTCACACACCACTTGTGGACACTATGCATGCCTTGCACTCGCTCAATTAAAGATAAATAACTGAAACTTATCTACTCATCACAATGAATCATACATTCAACAAAGCAAATGCAGTCATGGATTCAAGAACAAAATAACAGAGAATCGGAAAATAACTGAAACTCTACTATTCATTCAGATAGATGTACAACCACACACATTTGGGACAATATTCCTTTGTTATATTCATCCACTGGAACTTACATACATACATACATACATACATACATACATACATTGTTCTTCACCACTCCTTGACCTATACAAGATAGATTAAAATGTTGCTTTGTTCTCCTCTATCCGCAGCAACCAAAACTACTATCAACAACCTCTGGGAAATATCACAAATCTTTACACAAAGAGGTTCTCTTCGAGCATTCCCTCCAACTACTCTACGCTATCTTAAATGTAATTGAATACTATCAACTACTTAATGCCTACTACAATAAATAATTCATCAGAAAGATAAGGGCGCAAGCTCCAAATTTGTACTTCGATCTAACCTTTAAAACAAAATACATTCCCCCATCAACCTTTCATGATGGCTCAACCTTCAAATATTTAAAGACATTTACAACTCAAAAATCTTTGTCAGATATCACATTAATACATTGATCAATTTGAAATTCAAAATATTTCAAAATGTGTGCTAGTGCACCCAACTATCTTCCACGCTTGTGCTTTTTTGGCGATGCTCCTACATCAGAACTCATGACAGCTAAAATACTTTGTAGAATGTGGTGTCAAAAACAAGGAGTGCATCGATCAAGAACCTAGAAACAAACAAGCATCTGCATAATATCATACCAATTCTGAGGTTGGCATTCCCATGGTCAGACTACAAGTGACTCTAATCATAAGTGTCAAGTGAGTCATGGCCACTAAACATGCATTTTGGATCGATGGCATCATGATTCAACATAGCCACCAGGAATACACTATAGATTTATGCTCTAAAAGAACTCAAATTCAGACATAGCCATGAGACATACAAAGTGGATCTATATGTCAATATAAATCATGAATACTCCGTCGCAACCTGGACCAAAGTGATAAGATACAAGGTCTTCATTTCCATCATCTCTAAGTATGAACATAGCCATGTGATTACAGGTGCTGAAGTTGAACATGGTAGAAACCAATTGATTACCGATCATTAATGAAAACTGTTAACAAGTGCGAGGGAAATCACCATTGATGTTAATGACTCCCAAGGTACCCCAGTACAATCCAACGAATGTAAATAATTGAGTTGAAGTCAAACACTCGATAGAATCTTCCAATCAGGGGTCAATGATGTGAACCCACTGTTGAAAGCGAAGAGATCTTCCATTGAGGCATGCGAACTCTAAGGTATTGAATGATTTCTAAGTCTTGTTCCTAGATAATGACTTGAATTTGATAGGAAAAGACTCGTCATAGGAGGGCCTTGATGTATCCCCCATCAATGACACGAAATATGTAACAAATTTGAAGTATATTAGAGTATGAATTGATTTGGAACTGACACAGGGAAGGTCGACATGGTAGAAAATTTATAACTGCATATGGCCGACTCGATAGAAGGCTCATTTAGGTTGGACATCTCTTGAACATATGAATGACATGACAATGGTCTTGGTAGCATTGACTCAAGGAGGACCCAACATATGAACTTTTGGATAGTCAAATGAGATACAAATGGATTTCCCAACCCGGATACAATGATGAAGGGGGGTGTCATGTTCAAGAGCGACTATTACTTCCACTAACACAAATACAAATACACATTTCTTTCCCAATTTCCCCCCATCGTTTCTGGCGAGTGCCTCTTTATTTTTATGCAAGCTTGAGGAGGATAACATATGCTTGTAGATGTAAGCTCATCCTTTGGATGAGTCCCTTGGAGTATGTTTAACGAACCCTAGGAAGGAGTGGTTCGATCCCATATGGGTCTTTCGATGCTTATTTAATGAGTCCAAGGAAAGAAAACTTAGGGGTTTTTCAATTTTAGAGAGTTTGAAAAACACTTAAAGAGAACTCCATCAAGTCCTTTTTCATAAATTAATATGACGAGACCAAAAAAGTGATAACATGCTTCTCATCAGATGTTTTCTTGAAATACTTTTATGAGCGTGAAAAGAATAAGGTCACTCGACCATCTTTTCATGTTTAGGGATCTTGAAAAGAGATTAAAGGATACTCCATAGGTTTCATTTTTCATGTCACCAATACGAGTTCGAAAAAATGACAAAATATTTACTTGATTACATTATCATGGTTTCACTAGCGTGAGAAAGAACTAAGACTCTGCTTGGATTTTTTACTGAAAAACCCAAAAAGGATCTGTACATGCGACAAATATATAAAAGAAAACCAAAAAAGTGGACCCTTGTTCCAACGTCTCACTTCTAGACTTTTCAATTTGGAAAAATCAATCACTTGTAAAGTTGTTAAGACTTTATGGTTTGGATAAAGCATAAAAATAATATAATATACAAATGAGAAGTGATAAAAGTTTAGAAAATAGGTAACAAAACACATCTTACCATTTCATTTGTAACTTTTCCCAAATATTGCTCCAAACACTTTTTTCACCTCGATTTTCAACTATTGATTGCGGGGTGCATGACAGATCATTTCATGAATCGTCTCCGCAAAAGAGGTAATGTCCTTCTACTACATCTTTTCATGGTTTCAAAATTGAATTTCATTGGTTAAATTTATGTTTTGGGTTGATTTTTTAGGGGTTACCCATGCGTTGAGGTCATCGCAGGTGCCCTATATCAGGAACCACGACGATCTAGGATCATCGCAGGTGATCCTATAGGTAGGGTGCGATGATGTCTCACTGTGCGAATGCACAACCCTGCGACGACCGCAACCCAAAATTTAAAAAGATGAACCCAACAAGGGAAAACCCCCAGGAAAGAAATTTATGTTTCTAATCTCATCTTATGGTTCCTTGGCAGGTCTTCCTTGGTCAAGATGTTGGAATGGTGTGAATGAGAGAACGAAGAAGAATATTACTTCGCTAAGAATGACCCGAGAACAGTTATGGCCCTTCGACAGTGTGGGTTACTAAAATTCTTCAAGATCTAGGGCATGAGAGCCCAATTGAGACTACTGGAGTACTTGGTTCACATGTAGGATGTGAACGAGTGGGAATTTCACGTGGGTGTGCACACACTCACCATAGATATTGAGGATATCTATTTCTTGACAGGACTATCTCACAGTGGTTTGCGGGTGACACTTATAGGCAGCAGGGGTGGAGGTGAGCCTATGAACTACTATGTCTGTCATCATTATGTGCCAGGTACCAAGAAACATAGAGGTAAGGTAGCTATCAGGGATGTTCAAGATTTTCCTTTGTGGACTATCCTCTATACTATTACTTGCATGGCAGGGAGTGCAAATCCCCACATGGATTTACAGAGCCATTTTCAGTATGCATTGGAATGTATGGA
Organism: Picea glauca; assembly: GCA_000966675.3. Classification (NCBI taxonomy): domain Eukaryota; kingdom Viridiplantae; phylum Streptophyta; class Pinopsida; order Pinales; family Pinaceae; genus Picea; species Picea glauca. The sequence goes on along the minus strand of JZKD02S2217183.1, from coordinate 72,051 downwards.
TCCTAGAGTATTCAACTAGTGCGAAGGGGTCCTAAAAAACATGAAGAAACAACTTACCAAGTGCAGAAGTGGTGGGTTAAAACAATTTGGATATGGGTCTATTTTGGTATCCTTCTTCCTCGAAAGGGTCCCTGTCTTACGCTTATAGGTGGAGTGGGGTATACCTGCTCCACAGGATCCAAGGATGAAGAGGTGGGTAGATCTCATGTCTCAACATGGAGGTGGTCACATCGTCAGGTATGATGATGTCTTCTTCCAGTGGTTAAGGACTCAGTTGATCATGGTTGAATATTATGCATATGCTGTGGTAGATTTTCATGGAGATCTAGATCTATCTCTTCCCGAAGGTTCCCAGTGGCGAGACATAGGTAAGAAGGAAATTCTGTTTGTATAATGTTTTTGTTACTTTTAATGATATAAAATATTTTTTGTGTTATTTATCTGATGACTAATCGAGTGCTCTTCAATGATGTAGATGTGGGACCTTATTGTCCTCCAGGTTCATCCCCTATCCATAGGTGGGGAGAGAGAGGTGCTGTAGCAGGGGTAGCTGCTATAGATCTAGAGACCATAGAACAAAAATTGGAGGGGTTAACCATGCACCTTCCTGATGCTACTGTGGATGAGCTCCCAAGGCATTACCAATGCCACACAGTGGGCGTATTTGCCTCCATAGGTCGACTTCTATGTAGATTAGCACAGGTAGTCACTTGTTATAGAGAGAATCATCCTTGATTCTCTTGTACATGAATCTATGCGCTTCACATTTTTGATATTTTGGTCTTCGGACAAAAACACTTTTTGTAAAATTTTATCGTTATATAAATATGAGGCTTCTACTAGCTTACTTGTTTTATGTTCAAAGTGTGATTGGATTTTATAAATGTCTCAAATGTATGTCTAACAAATAATTAGCCAATGCATCTGTTAATGTATTTAGACATCTAGGAATGTGTTGATATTCAATGTAATCAAAATGATGTTCTAAGAGGGGAATTCGTAAATATACCCTTAGTAAAGTAGGACTCCGGATGGAATAAATGTTACTCAACTGTAGGACTACCAACTATGAATCAATTCATACAATAAGATGATGGATTACAAGTGAAACAACATCAATTAATAATTTGATAACTGCATTGTATTCCACGATATTGTTAGTTGCATGACCAAGGAAAACACCATGTAGACTGGTCAATTCATCCATACGTGCATAGCTTTCCCAAGCAGCGGACGCTAATTTTTGAGTACTATGACTAGCGCCATCAACAAAGCCAAAGTAGGGTAGTGAATACACTGACATCTGGAAACCAAGAACAATGCAAGGTAAGCAGCTAAAAGGCGAAACCAAACACGAAAAAGCACACAAGAGTATGATACACTAAAAATACACAACACTTATGCAAAAATGACTTAAGCATAATACTTCTTCAAGTAAAGCCCATTTATGGGTTCACTCAAAGGGATTCCATCATAATACACTAACTCATAAGCCCCTTTCTCCAACACTCATTTGAAAATATAAGGACCCCGGAACATGGGCTCAAATTTATCGACCCCTAGCAAATCACAATCTTGCTCATAAAGAAGAACTAGATCACCTTCAGAAAAAAACATGTGGTTTGACATGCTTGTCATATTGAGATTTGACACATTTTTTCTGAGTTTCAATAACTAAGGCATCATCACAACGAGTTTCGTCTAATTGCATCAAATACAAAAGACGTCCCTCTTCAACTGAGGTGTTAGGGAGAAGTTCGACAACTAGTTTCAAAGATGGAATTTCACATTCAATCGACAAAATTGCTTCGATGCCATATACTAACTGGAAAGGTGTGAATCCTGTGGAAGACTTAATGGATGTTCGATAGGACCATAATTCTTAGAACAACATCGTGTGCCAATTTGACTTATGAATTCCTACCATCCGTTGAAGCATAGTAAGGAGAACTTTGTTAATTGATTCAACTTGGCCATTGGCCTATGAATAATAGGGGGTTGAGTTTTCATGGTGAAGACCCGGTATTTAGAGATGAAGAGGACCGTTTGGAGGTGAATTTGGGGGAAGAGATTGAACCAAAGAAGGTGGTAAATCATCAACTTTCTCTTTCGAAGGAGAATAATCTTTGGCTCGAGTTGCGACTGCAACTTCATTCTTCTTGGAGTCACCAGTACACATAAGGACATAAGACATGGTATAAGGAGAAGGTTGGTCATGAATTACCGATTGGGTCTGCTGCTGAGAAGGAAAAGGTTGTGACAAAACTATAGGTGTCATAGGTTTCCCAGTCCCTTGTAGGAACTTAGTAACCTCAGCGCGTCGTGGACAATCTTTCGTGTAATGATCCTCACCATAGATAAGGAAAGGATAATGAGGTTTACGCTTGTCCTTGTCATCAACATGTTTTGTTTTGGGTTTCTCAAATTGTTGATTATTATTTTTGTCCTCCTTATTCTTTCCCTTCCCTTTCTTTTTATTTTGATTTTTGTCAGTAGGCATAGATTGAACCGAATTAAATTTAGAAGTTTTACCAGAAGAAGGAGTAGGAGTAGGATTATTTTGTACATTAGAAGTGGTAGACTTGGGATTGGTATGACCAACTTGTGTAGACAGAGTCTCAGCATGAAAGGTGCTAATCATTCCATCAACAACATGAGAAGCTACTAGAGGTGTTGGGGTAGGATTCATAGAAGGACGAGGAGAAACAGGGATCAAGTTGTAAAGTTTGCTTGTTTGTGAATAAACAAGATCTAGATATTGAGCACAACTAATTGCCTGCTCTTCAGTGACGATACCACCCATGGAAACATCACAGGATATAGGCCCAATAAGTTATTTGGTAAACCACTCAGCCAATAGTTGATCAGGAAGAGGAACTTTGATTAAGCGTATTCTCCTCTTCCACTCATGGATATGATCAGAAATATGAGTGGAAGAGGATTGTTTAAAAGAAATCAAAATTTCTATTGCTATCTCATATTGAATTGACAATTGGTAATGCATTAAGAAAGCTATGGATAGGGTATTAAAGTCATTAAATAAACCTCGTGGTAAATCAATATACCATTTGGTTTCCAAACCTGTGAGAGTTCATTGGAAAAGTCGTAATCTTATAGAGTCATTCATCAATGAGTTGGATGAACATCAAATATGGAAAGTCATGACGTGATTATTCAGGTCTTATCCTGATCAACTGTCAATCTTAGGAATGTTAGATGGTAGTTTGGCTGGTATGATGTGCCAATAAGAAGAATGTAAAATAAGACCATTCCAAATCCTAGACAAATCCAGTAAATTCAAAGTAGCAAGAAAAGGAAATTGTATGTTCACTTGAGGAAACTAGTAGTTTTGAGGAGGTAGTCCCATAGGTATACCAGTAGGACCATAAGCAGTCTGTAGATAGTTAGACAGTCCTGACAGATTTAGTTGTGGAGGATTTTAGTTCAAATAACCAACAAGGTTTGTTTGATTAGGTATGTTCCCTTGGACAGGAACATTAGAATGAAAATTTTGACCCCAGGTAGGATTCATAGAACCTGGATACGATTTTCCGAAGTGAGGGGGTACAAAAGAATTAAATTGAGGATGTTTCCCCCCAAACGATTGTTGATTCCATTGGAAAGGAAGATTCCAAGGTTGATATTGTAACACAAGTACACTTTTCCCATAAAATGGGTTATGGCCTCCAACTTGAGGTTGCCCACAAACTTGAGGTTGTCCCCCAATCTGAGATTTCCCCCGAAATTGAGGTTTCCCCCCAACTTGAGGCTTTCCTCCAATAGGAATCTGAAAACCATAAGTGACAGAATGATTGGTGCCTCCAACTGGATTGGAGCCACTAGGGCTAGGATGATTAGATCCTCTAGACATAGGTGGAGGAGGAATGTAAGCCACCCCGGAGAGAACCTAGGTAGGTTTAGGAACAAAATGACTAGTAGCATTATACCCAGGAGGAACAAAACCCCTAGACCCTCCGGATGGATTATGGGTAGGAATAGAAATGGAATTATTCAAAGCGTTATACCTAGGGGGGGAAGTGATGGATTTGATCTAAGAAGAATTGATGTTCCAATAGGAGCTTGAGTGATAGCCACATTTCCAGTAGAAGCAGTCGTAGCTTGTGGGACCATGGTAGAGCCAACGATATGGAGAGGAAGAAAAGAGTGACAATCAACCAACAATTGGTCTGAAACTATGACGAAATTATTGGTTGTGCCAGTAAAATGATATAAAGGTACCGTATAGGTAACAAACGTCTCAGGAATTTGCGATGCCATAGGTTGATTAAGACTCGTTCCTAGTGTGTCAAAAATATCGTGTCCTGAAGAAGTTCCCCAAACATAATGGACAAGGACATAGATAGGATTAAAAGTTCCAGCAGTGTGAGTCGGGGTTCTAAATGATTCACTTTGAAAAAGTGGATCATCTACTCCAGACTCTGCGTTAGGTCCAATAGGTACTTCAATATTCTCATTAACAACAAGTTCTCCTGATGAGTTCATCTGGAGAAAACATGGATCTTGTATAACACTCAATAACAAATTTACGCGAATTATGAATCCCTATAAATAATTTGAACCGCCAATCTCAGAGGCTACTTTGTTATTGACTTCTCCCTTAGGAGAGCCCTCTGGTGAGTTAGGGAGAAAATGGAGGTAACCTTCCGGATCTTCCATAGGTAGTCCTTGCATCCTATGTGAACGATGAAGGCCGATGTCGGTCGCACCAAATAAAGAACGAAACAAATCTATGGCCAACTAGAGAAACAAACAACACTCACTAATAAAATCTAGAAGTCAAACCAAGCAAACAAACCTTCTTATTTTGAAGTCACTAGTTGGTTATGAAATCCAATTTCACGAAGTCAAGACAAGAAGGGGTTGGGATAAATCGGGTGGAAAAGTTACATTGACAACCTGCTTAATGGACTTACACCCTGGTGCAAGCTCCCACACATAATCATGGGTATACCCTCCAAGGAGCCCGAGTGAGTTTGGACAACGTCGATTCCAGGTACCATGAAGAATTTTCCCTCCATAGTCACCTCATGTAAAGACCCGAAAGAGATAGCCTACTAAGGTTACCAATTACAATAATGATTCCTGGGGAAACAGTCTACAGTCCGATCCATGCGTAAAGGCAGGGTATCTAGCCATAAATCAAATCGAGAAGGTCCCCAAAGGATTTTCTTCTCAAGTGACCCCCAATAATATGCGTAATATCTACACCAAGACCGACAAAAAAGGGTGAGTAACTCTGCCAGTCCTAATGCGACCTCATGATTGACCCTTGTGTTAGAAGGGCTTCCCAGGACAAAATGTAGCAAGTGGATTTGAACTCTCCCTATCACAAGATACTATTGTGTGTTTTGATTCTTTGGAGAGTGTGCCTTACAACCTATTCCAAAGAGCTATCCTAGTTAATGTTGGTGAAGAGAATTTCTAGAAAATAAAAGTTGCTAATAAATTTTAAAATTACGTTGTATTTTAAAAGTTGTTGTTTACTCAAAAGGGAAATGGAAATGAAATTGATGACATATGTTACCTTGACCCAATAAAATGCAAGAAGAGATGTTTATGCAATTTTTTAATTCAATGAACTCTAATTACAGTAGGGAGAAGGTATTTCCTTTTGAAGTACAAAAGCTACGAATCACAATTCCTTAATTTTTTGAATGAACACAATCCTAAATAATCAAAAGTTACAAAATTTTCCAATTTTCTCTCTTAACAAATATTTTGAATGCAACAATTTTCTTGTGAAGGATCACTAAAAAGAAGAATGACTTCAGTTCTTTCTTTCTCAAATCAGATCAAAGATGTAATGAAGAAAGGAAAATGTAATCCAAGAAAATTAACACACTCTCAACACAATTCCCAAATAAAACTCATAACGTAGACAAAAATTAAAATGATAGGAATTTTTTTTGTTAAATACAAAACAAAAATGTCTCTCAATAAATGAACAATCCAAAAACTAAAAAAAATCGAAAACTTCAAATAAATCAGAGACCTTTTGTCAAACAAGCACTCAAGACCAAGATCCAAAGATTATACCCTTGTGACAAAAATCAAAAGCAAAACTTGTAAAATTTACAAAGAAGAACTTTCAATTTCTGAAAATAAATCAAATGCAATCTTAAACTCATAAATCAATCAAACACTAGTGTCAAAAGTTCATCCCAGGAAATTGAGGCAAAAGTGGGTGAAAAAAAAAATGGCTCTCTCCAACAATTCCTACAGGAATCGTTGAAGGTGACAGTGGAGTACAGTGCAACGATCTAGGGTCATCACATGCTTCCAATAGGGTACAGTGCAACGTCGTCGCACTGGTTTTAACCAATAGAGTGCAACGTCAGAGGATCGTCGTGGCCTGTCTATATACTACAATGCAATGATCGTTGTAACTAAAGGAAAAATGGAAAGAAAAACAAAAAATCTAACTGAACCTTCATACCCAGGGAGTCCAGATGGATCACCCACAGACTCAAAGAATGAATTTAACCAAAAGAAGGCAATCTAAAAGCAAATAAGAGGGAAAAAAACAAAAGAAATTTTTTTTCCTAGTATGGTCGCCAATTTTGTTATCAGAATAATTAGTAAGTGTAGACACAAACAAATCTCCCTAGATCCCACAAGAAATTAGAACAGAAAAGAACATAATGCACACTTCGCCTTAAACTTGATCATCATATGAACTAGTTTAGTGAGTTACAAGTGGCATACCTTTTAAACGACGCTTGTCCTCACTAGTGTCTTCTTTGTAGCTCCTTCCTTGAGTTTCCAAAATAGTAAGGTCGTCTAAGAATCACAAACCAACAAAGAAGGGGAACAGATATCTATATATTCTAATGAAGTCTATGTATATGATCAAGGAATTATACAATAGAAGACGAGATGCTTATATAGGGAAGTAATGCATTACTGTATTAAGTGAATAGAAAGTGGAGAATACAACCCATGCCTTGATTTTGCAAGGTCCCCTTTCGATGGCTCTTTGCTCCAACACACACAACTTTGCTCCAATGCCTTGAATGAAGAAGATCCACAATCTGACTTAAAGAACTAAAACAAAGCTCTCAAGCATAATTTGTAGTAGAACTCTCCATACAATTCTTAGCCTATTCAACCTTAGCCTTTTCCATGAGAGATCCCTCTTTATATAGTGTGAAAGAGAGATGTATGAGGAGATTAGGATGATCCCACCAAATTAGATAAATAAGTAAGATCCAAACCGATCAGAGGCCACCTCATCTTCTAGAAGATTCCCTTCTAGAAAATTCATGAAATTTGACTTTTCTGATGCTTTAAGCATCATCCCACGCTATGCACAAGCAACATGTGACGACATCACAGTCTAGGTATGGTGCAGAGTGTGATAATCAGGCATCGTTGCACCCCATGCATATATCAGGGTGCGACAACCTTCCTTCATATGGTTTTTGGCAGAGGAAAGCAACTCACTTTTCCCATGAAGAAAGTCTCTTTTAATATTTTTATGGAACATGAACACATGTTGTCATATGATCACTAAGGTGACCAAAATAATGTGTAACAATGGTAAGTTAACTATGACAACAATTTTAGCAGGATCAACTAGTAGATCTTGTTTACACACCACATGTCCTAACAAAATGCCAAAAGGTGTGCTACAAATAAACTTCTTAATATGAATGAGATATGACATTGTCTACATCTATCCAACATCAACCTTTGTACTTCAACATGATCTTTCAGCAAATTGAACACTATCCAATCATCGAAGTAAACCTCCAAAAATTTATGAATAAAGTCCTTGAAAGTTGATACTACTACTCTTGAAAAAATGGTTGGTGCATTCTTCAATCCAAATGGCACGACTTTATATTGAAAGGAGCCCCACTCTGTAGCTAAAATTGTCTTGTATCTATCTTCTGGTGCAATACTTATATGATGATAACCTGTAAATCCATCTGTAAAAGAATAAGATTCTTGACCCCATACATTTTCCAATACTTCATCTATAAATGGGGTAGGAAAATGATCATGTAGAAAAGTATCATTCAATTTTCTTAGATATACACAAATCTTGATCCCTCCTTTCTTATTTTCTTCCACCACCATGGGATTGATCGATTTTGACTCTTCTACAGGTTCTATACAAGGATGATTTTAAGGATGAAAATTTATTTTAAAACATAGTATTCTTGGCAAATATTAGTAATCCTTCATATGCCAACTATAAATGTTTGGCGATATTTTTGTAAAAAAATCAAATTTCTAAGGATTTTATATAGTTTGTATAAAATTTTGGCAATTTTTAAGGTAAAATAATTGTATCCTATAGAATTTGGGCGAATCAATTTTAAAATAGCGAATCGTTTTTTTGGAAAAACCATGGAAAATTAGCCCATGAACGAAATTTAGCCCCTAAAATCATCCCCGGTTCTATAACACCGACTTCTAGCATCTTGTCAAGTTTCGTCTTTACCTTCTCTTTGTATATTGGATTCAATCTGTATGGCCTCTATCTGATGGGTATTTCTTCTATATTTAATGGGATCTTCATCTCTCCTATCTCTCCTTCTAACCCCTTCATCTCTGAGAATGTTGCTGGGAATAAGTCACTGTATTCACGCATTAATTCTGTGATCCTTTATATTGCCTGATTATCCCAATAATATCCTATCCGTCTTTGGATTTTCTATAGTTCCAATATTACCTTTTTGATCTTTAATGGTGCAACATAATATTATGAGTCCAAATTGGGACCTTCTACTTCCCTTTCACCTTCTACTTCTAGGATCTAGATATTGTGTGGATTATCTTCTTCAAGTTCTACTTTTGCTACATGATAACCGTGTAGCAATTGTTTGACTGTCTGACTAGCCGCCTCTGAGATGTTGGAATTATTTAAAATTCTAGTTCTTCAAATATCCTATCTCTTACCACTTTCAACGCTATATCAATCTCTGGGATTTCATGATCAAAGGAAAATGTAACTACAAAGTTTTGTTGTATTTCTTCCCAGTTAGCAGTTTTTTTGCGTTGTTCCTTTTCTATGTACCAGTTCTTTATAATGCCTTCTATTGTGTGAATAAAGTGGTGTGGCTATTCTTCTGGTGGTACTAATATCCATTGAACCATGTACTTATATACATGCTCTTGGGGTTGTCCAAATCCTTCATATTTCTCCTCATATTTATTCTCCTATTCTGCGCCGAATCTGATGCACAGTAACTTTTTTTGTTGGAACCAATTATTGATCTTTTCCTTGTGTTTACCCCACCATATTGTAGGTGTATCTTTTAAAAAAATATCTAGTGTTGGTAATCTCTGACTTTCCATAACCTCTACCTCATATTTCATAAAAAATTATTCTAAATCATTCAAACAATAAAAAGTAGGAGGTTCTCTTACCTCTGTACCAACCCATCTCAGAGCATGTGCAATTATGGCACATCTCCTGGTAGATAATTCATGTAATCATTGTTGTTAGTTTTCCAATCCTGTGTTAGAGTTTGAAGAACAAGAAATGATACTCCTCGAACTAAGAATGTCATCTGCAGTTGGGATGATATAATCTTCTTCGTGCATGGGCTGATATAATCTGTAGGTTCTACATACCTTCTTCCTTCTGAAGGATCTAATGGTGCAATAAATTTGTATTCTCTAGACTCAAATATCATCTTCCTTGTCTTCAAGTTAATAATAGCCTAGTTATAAAAGGCCCAGTCCAACCCCAACAATGCTAGATATGGCGAAGTATTACCCATTATGTCAATGACCTCAAAACCAGCCATGGTGCACACACCATCTAGATCTAACGGAATACTCTTCAACCTTCCTATTGGCACCACTTTGTGTTGATTTTCCAACTTCAACTGAATAGGTGAATACCCCAATTGTGGTTCTCCCATAGCTTCCCAAGTTTTCTTTGGTAGAACATTCACTTGAGATCCTAAGTCTAGTATAATATCCCCCATGTTGAAATCTCCTATGTTAGCATTCAATATGAATTTCCTACTAGTTCTTCTCTTCTTTCGGACCCGATTTACTCTTTTTACCCCCTCTTCCCCAGGATTACACTTTTCCAATAAATTATGTTGTACTTGTAAAGATTTTTTATTACTCAACAATTTGACACAAGCTCCCGAAAAATTTCTTAAGTTACTTACTTTTTCGGAAGGATGCTCTTGATTAGTTTGATCAAATAATGAGGGTATGTCATAAACTGGTATATCATGTACTGCCTTCATTCATGATGCAGGCACAATGTTTTCCTTCAAGATCTCCTTTCTAGCTTCCTTAAATATCTCTTTCTCTTTACGCGCATCAAACATTTTCTCTGGCGCTTTATTCTTCCTAACCCACTAGTACTAGTCTTGAGGCTTCTTGGATGCATATTCTCTTATCTTGGCTCCACCTCTAGTCACTATGTTAATATTCTTCCCATATTCTTCTCTTTTTTCTACCCCGATCCATTGCACGATCTAATTAGTCCAGTTCCTCTTGTCCTGTATCTTTATCAACAGTGTTGGGAAATATTTTGTTTCATGGTCTACTCTATGACAGTACATATATGTCGCAGGTGGTTGTGGGTAGTCCCTTGAATAGTGACTCGGTTTCTGATAGTTATGACACAATACTAGTCCCCGACCTTCTCCAAAGCCTCTTCCTCCATGGCCTCCTCCTTTGAAGCCTCCTCTGTTTCCTTGATTATCTTCAGGTGATGTGTTATACTGAGGTGTTTGATTATAATGTGGTTGTGGGTTATTTTTCTACTGTGGTGTTGCACACTATTGTGCAGGGTTATACTATTGTTTTCCTTGAAACTGTTGCACATTATACTGTGGTTGTGCTGCAAATTACTACGTGGGATTGTATTGTGGTTGTTGCGCATTGTTATACTGAAACTATTGCACAGATTGTCTTGTTACATGTTCATCCTGCACCCTTTATGTATATGCAATCATTTCTTTCACCATTTCCAAGGTTCTACAGTCCTTGTCTTCGTGTCCAACTGACTTACAAAAAGTTACAAAATGTATTCTTAGGAATTTTTAGGTACTTCTGCATCAAGGGGCAATGATAGGGATCATGCCCATATGTTTTACAAATCTTGCACCATTGTCCTCCTGAAGCCAAAGGGTTTGGCATACCCACTCCAATATACTATGAAAATAATGGACACTCATTCTTACGATGACCTTCTGTCCTACACATTGTACACCATACATATTCTCTTTTCTCCCTTCCTTTATTATAATTCAACTGGAATGTTAAGTTCTTCAGATCTTTCTTCAAATATTCCACGGCTGGATCTGTATGCTTGTATTGATTTTCCTCTAGCTATAAGGATGCCTGCAGAGCCTCACCCTGACTTATGAATTTTTTTTGTATGAAAGGATACTTCAAATGTGGTACCAAAGAATTAACAAACAAATGCCTATGTTGTGTATCACTAATAGTGTACTTTAACTTACATTTTAACCTATTGAATTTATGGTCCACTTCCCAGACTGATTCTCCTGGTTTCTATTTGATCTCTGTCATTTCGTTCATAAACTGGTCTTGTAAACTTGGTTTCTAAAATTCATTTATTAATTGACTCTTCACATCTGGTACAATTGTAGGTATTCCTGTTGGGTTATTTTTCGAGAGACCCATGTACCAATATAATGTGTGGTATTGAAAAGTGATTGCCAATTGTACAACCTTTGTATCCTCATTTGTAATCTGCTTTTCTCCCCATATCTTCTCACAAATGAACAATTTTTTTTTTCTGAATCATCTGACCCGTCCCCTCAGAACTTTGGTAACCTGATGGTTGGATGTTGTTGTTCTATTGTGAAATTTTATGAACTACCACCTCCACATGGTGTAGAAACTTGATTTCTACTTGTTGAACTTACACTTCTATTGTTGGACCCACGTCCTGAAAAAATTCTTCTACCACTAATCACTTGCTAGTTAACTTATTTTTCTTCTTTAGTTATGTTAGTCACACATGGGGTTGTGGGTTCTACACTAATTCAGATCTAGAATGGAGAGACTTCTTCTGCACTGGACCCAAGACCTATGGTTTTCCTCTCATATGTGGTGCACACGATATCCTCAATCTTCCCCATGGTGTAGAGATCCTCTACCTCTTCTTCATCACTATCCAAGAGCTCTCACTTGACTACTTCCCTCTTCTTATTATTCATAGTATACTAGTAGGGTTGTCCACTATACATCACACCTACATTCCTTATTATTTTCCTGGTATGTTCATCATCCATAATGATGTAGTCCATTTCTTCCTCCTTCTGGCTACTCTTCAGAGACTTCTCCATTTATCAGATTTCCCTCAGTGCTTCCCCCAACTCTCCCATGTATGCATAGTGATCTAGTTGTTTGATTCCATGGTGATCACGCCTTTTTCATGTAATAACATTTTGATCGACGTGTAAAGAGACCTAATATACCTTCCTCTAGATCCCTTCAATAAATCATACTCTGCAGAAGTGTATGATTTCGTTGTATCTACTAAAAACTCAGTGATAAACCCTACAGTAATAGTGTTTAACTAGAAATCCACTACACACGTGAATTTATTATTAATTGTTTCCAATCACGCGATATTTTTAGAACTCCACACTACTGGCCTAATCTGGTTATTCATATGGGTATCCTTCAGACTTAAAAACCACTCCTGTAATAACTTTGGAAAGAAACAAAAATATGCTTCATGCAAATCAGTAAACACATATCTCTGCAGGTACTTGCATTGTGTATACTTGGAACCCTTATTGTCTTTCTGCGTGAACTCCAAATGCTTTTTCTATAACCATATTTTAATATATTTCCTTGTAGGATTCCATGGCTTGAACATCCCTTTTTAGCACTACATCTTCTTCACCAAACCCATTCCTTTCTCTCCTTTTGAGTTCTAGCTGACAACGAAACCATTTGTTGGACTTATGGGCTGACTTAGGTTCTACCTTAGTTCTCCAACAAAACCCTTATCACCAATAACCCTTCTGGTAAACAAGAAGGCTACACTATGAAAATAGTGCACCACATAGTCTCACCCAAGATGGTTTATGGGGGACTGTAGGATGCATATGTCTGCAGTCATGGACAGGGTTGGGGGATGTTATTTCTTACTTCTTCTTATTTCTACTTAACCATGCATTCTATACTACTATTCATCATATCCATTTATTCATTCATTCATTTGCATATATAATCTAGTGCACATTGTAAATAAATCATCCATTCATCTATCTAACCATGCAGAAATAATAACACATTAAAACACATTGCACACAGATTTTTACTGTGGTTCATCCCCTGTGGGGCTATGCCCACAAAGATATTCTACTTCTTTTATTATTCATTCAAAAGTGTTGTGAATATTACATCATAGTAAAGAGTAGTGAGGTGGACTAGGATCGCACCAATATCCATAGCTTGCGACCTGACTCTCAACTATTTTGACCTCATCCGAGCTCTACAACTCTCAAAACAAACTCCGACTCACAAAGACTCCCAAAATAAGTTCTCCAAAATTGACTTTCCGCACTTACACCATAACAATTGGACTATTCTCCTTCTCCCTTAATCTACCTCATACCCCTTATTTATATTACAAAAATGGGTTAAAAACCCTTAAAATCCATCCCAAAACCCTAACCCTAACTAGGATAGGTTTGTCGAGATTTACGTTGGATTTCTGCAAATCCTGTTGCACGCTGCTTTTCCTCAAAATGTGGCACGATGTTCTGCCTCCCTTGCTATGTTGTTCTCCAAAAATGCCTGCTACAACACACTCTAAATGAAACTGTAACCTCCCCAAATATTGGCTCACCCCGGGTTGCCTTTAGGATTGTTGTTTCAAGGTCAGTAGGAAACAAACATTAACACACATAAATCAGTCATAAAGAGAACAATATACTCACAAAGATCACATTTTCATTAATGTACAATAATAATACATCTCTCACACACTTATACATTCATGAGACCTCATAATATAACACTGAGGGGATTACAACAAGATGTCCAATATTGCATAAACATCTCCACAATATCTCCATGTATATCTCCATGTGATCCCCATCCCTAATTTCACTCATTGTCTTCATATTTTATCATACATAGACTTCTATAATAAGTCTACTTTCATGAATAATAATTTATCATATCATAAGTATGAGTTATTCCTTTATACTCCCCCTTAATGAATACTTATGATTCAATCTGGATGTCTTGAGTTGTCTTCATCATCTTCAGTCTTCTTCATCTGCATCTGTTTCTTTAGTTGTCGTTGTCTTCTTGAGTTGTATCTGAGTCAATCATTTGAACTACATCATATTCACATAAAGGATTTATTTATCTTACCCTTGACCTTTCCATTGGTTTTCTATGGGTTACCCTTCAACCAGTACATCATACCTATGGTTTTCATCATATCACTTTTAACCATTACAAACTCAAACTAGTTTCTCCTTCTCACGAACCATTCATTACATTAGGTGGTTTTGGCTGACCACAAACCTACATCTATCATTACAAAGTGGTTTTTGGTTTACCATGAACCAATACAAAAATACTTGACTCAAAGAAATGATTCACTAAACTGACAACTCTTTCTTAAAAATGTTTAACTCACTTTAATGAAAACTAACCTTTGGAGGACCAACTAACTCATGAAATTTATATGGGATATATTGTTTTACATTTGAAAACGTAACCTTGCAAAATCCTTTCAACATAAAAACAACATTCTTCCATTCAGGTACACCTATCCAACCACATTGGATTTGTATGTGAGGATTTGATATACCTCTATTCCAACACTTATGTTGGTCATGACTTGTTAGGCCACAGACATTATAGGGATGTAAGTTCCAACATTTTTCCTTTGCATGCCATGTTCTTCCACACTGACTGCAACATTGTTCCTTCTTATGCATTTGATTTTTTGTTGAGGCTGTTGTTCTTGGTTCGTTTCTTATGTTTCTACTTGTAGATGATTCATTTTTTGTCAATGATTCTGCTTTTACAAATTTGATGTCTCCATTGCTTTTGTTGCCTTCATAACCAAGTCCTTCATTTCTTGGTATTACATATACTTGTATGAGATTCTGAATACCTTGACAATTCTCTCCTAAACCTTTACCATCATAACCCATTTTATTCAAAAAATTTGAACCTATTCCCTTTGTGTTCTTTTCAAAGAAACATAGTTCATCTCCTTCAGTAAGTGTTATAGCCCTAAAATTCTCTACTCATGCATACATGGCATTGGCCTTCCTACTTGCATAATTTTCCAAATCACTGCTGAGGAACTCTATTTAAAAAACCAATTTTTAGAGCATGTACATGCCCTGTTGCACTACTACCCGCATACATGCGTTTGCTGCATGCTAGAAAACCCACGTACATGCGCTTGTTGCACACTAAATAACCCGCGTATACCTCCAAAAGTTGCAAAAATTAAAAAGTTGTAAGGAATTCGGTGGAAATTGCGGGTTATTCGAGGTTTCCCAACCAATTCACCTGCCATAGCCCATCCCCCAACTGAATAACTATCCTTTTGTCATATAAAAGGAGGTCTTGGGATATCATTCCACAATCAAGAATTAGAATGGTGAAACTTTGCCCAAATTCCCTTTCCTTCCTTGCCCAAGCATTTGCATCCTTTTGTGAGTTATTGCCTCAACATTCTCTCTCTAGCCCCTTTTCTCTCATACAATCCATTCCCTTCCCTTTGATGTGATTAGTAGATTGTGAGAAGAGGCTTATTGAAGGTGCACTTAGAGCATTGTTAAGAGGATCCCAAACTAGGTTCACAGAGCATCGACCTGCAAAGGTTGTAAGCTTCAATCTTTGATTAATGAATAAAATAATCTCTTTTCCTTGTCCCAAATGATGGTTTTTATGTCTTTTCTTTGATTTATACATGTAAAAAATTATATCTAACCTTAATTTATGAATAGAAATAACATGCTTGCAGCCTTGTTTTCCTAGTTGTGGATGCAGGTCAGCTTTGGGAGGAGAATTGCAGCCTTGGGAGCTATAGAGCTTGAGGAGATCAACATTAAACGTTGGATAAAAGGTACGGTTTCCGACTGACTCTTTCAATGTTTTATGTTAATATATTTTTGAATGTTTGGGGTAGTGTAGAAATTAGATTGAATTTTAGGGAGTCATTTGCTCTGTCTATACTTTAAACCCTGGTATAGTTATAGGGGGATTTTCACGCTAGAAGAATTGGCGACTACACTGGGGAGTCTCTCTAGGGTTTTAGAGCGAGGTTTTTTGGGTTTTTAATTGGATTCTTGATTTCCTTTTGAGTTTCAGTCAATTTCATTGAGTCTTTTTAGGGTTTCTGGTCACCTGCAAGGTGCATACCAGCTTTCCCTGCCCTGTCAATCTGCCTAGTCTTTTTATTTTTTAAAAGTATCAGAGGTGTACGTGCCTTATTTTGGGTCATCTTACATACATACACTCTCTGCACAGTGGAAAGCCTACATACATACGCAGGATGTTGATGCAACAACCCACGTCTCTGTGTATTGAAAGTGTTTTTTAACAAAGAGAGGTATATCTCTTTCCTGATAGAATTTTGGGCTTCTCAGGACTTTCTTGAACCTATCAAAGTCTTTGTCTTTGGCCATAGCTTGGGTTAAAGTTTCGATTAACTCGTTCCTTAGTTTTATTTTGTTTTCCCTAAAGGTTTAGAGTGAACTGTCAAGTTTTAGATCCCCATTTTGGTTTCTTTTTTGAATCCCTGTGTTTACGCAGTTGGCTTGGGGTCTTTATCAATCTTGAGTTCAGTTTTCTCTTTGTTCATGTTTCTTTCTTTGAAAAATGAATTTTTTTTTTTACTTCAGTTTTTCTTGTTAAAGAAGTTCAAAAAAATAAAAAAGAATTTATTTTCTTGCATTTAGTTTGGTAAAGTAGCCCAGGTTGTTTGTTTGCAAAAGAAAAGACTCTTCATTTCAAAGTTATTTTTTTCTTTCCTGAAATATAAGTAGTTTTTATTAGTTAAACGAAAGGACTTTTTAGGAAACTTTCAATTACAAGATCTTGAAACATTGATCAAAAAAGTTGAATTTTACAAAGAGTTTTACAATCTTTGCTTTGATTTCGAAGTATCTTTTTTCTTTCACATGCTCTAAAGTTCTCTTCCTTATTCATTTCTTCAAAACACCATTAGTTTCAAGACCACATCCTTTGTGTAAATCAAGCCTTGAAATCAACACTTAACTTAAAATATATTATACTTTCTGTTTGTAGGGTTCATCGACTAGTTTATGCTTTTAGGGCCTTCAATTAGGTGTGAAGAGGAAAATATTTAAGGCCATTTTAAAAAAACATTGGAGTCTTAGATATGGAGTGTCTAAAGGCCAGCATTGTAAGATTTATTCGGGACCCCCCTCTAACACAGGGGGTAAACACGAGGTCGCATGAGGAAAGGTAGAGGAGATAACTCATCCAAAGCTGGACCAAAAGTAGTGGTGATGGCATATTGAGGGTCTTTCTCGAGAAAAATAATGATTGCATTTTCCTACGGAGCTTTGTGGACCTCGAATCCATTTGAAATCCTTAGTTTTCTTCCATACGAATTTATGTCGGCACCCTTGAAGGGATTCAGACTTGTTATTCTCTCATTACAATTTTCCCAACTTTCGACTGTACCTGCCTGGTGAATGACTATGAGCTGGAAATTTAGTTGCCGATATTTTATGGACTTACATAGGTGACTGCGGAGGTATACCACGATACCTAGGGCGGATGTCAGATCATGCTTCATAGAGTATACCTAGAGGGTTATTCCATGTTTGAGTTTAACGTACATTGGTTAGTTTCTCTAGTGGCGATTGGCGTAACTGTCCTTCCCACTAGTTAGTCGACTACTTGATTTATCTTTATGAAACTTTTAGTGTGTGATTTATGCTCCCTAGTTTTCCATAGTGATTTATTCATTCATTTCTTTGGGTCTCTGACCTAAGGCGGTAGACCACCCACTCGACCGGTCGTGAAGACCCTCCGATCTTCCGCCTGGAAACATGGAGCCGCCTCTTTATAGGCGTTGTTTTTATACCACTGTTTCGCTAGAGTCAGTGTGCGAGACTTTTGCGTACTTGAATGATACCACAAGGGGAGAACCTGTGCATAAGATATTCTTGGCTAAAGTTCCTAATGATACCAACCAAGGAACCCCTTCACAAGGGGATTCTTGTGATTTTCCTTTCTTTGGTAATGTTGGTGTCCCTTTGATGGCCACTTTGTACATTCCTGGGTTGAATGTGGAACTACCGGTTTGGTTGGGTACCATTCCAAATTTCTTGAATTCTCTTGACGCTTCTATGTTAAGAACCTTATGTCATGGGCATCATGTTGATGTTCCTTTGTTAACGAAGTCTTCTCCTCCTCCTTCTACCTTCCCTGGTGAAAGTCTATCTACCAGTAACCAGAAGTCTAAATGAAATAGAAAGAGGAAGAATAGGAAGAAGAAACAACAAACCTCTGCTAGTCATGTTGGAGATAGGTCATCAACCTCTGCAAGTCATGTTGAATACCAACACCCAGCCTCTGAATTCATGTTGGGGGCATGAACCTAGTCCCTATAAGTCATACTGGAGTTCAATCACCAACCTATGCAAGTCATGTTGGAGATAGTTCCTCAACCTCTCGAAGTCATGTTGAAGACCAACACCTAGCATCTACAAGTCATTCTAGGGTAAAAAGTCTAGTCACTGCTAGTCATACTGGAAATAGGTCTATAGCCTATGCTAGTCATGTTATTGACCCATCACCAACCTCTATAATTCATGTTGGAGATGTGCAACCAACCACTACTAGTCATGCGAGGGGCATTGATTCTGTTGATAAACCTAGAAGGATAGGACATAAGCCTAAGTTCCCTTGTAATCTTTGCAAGGGAGATCACCTTACTCATTTATGTCCTAGCCTTCTAGAGGTACAAAGATTGTGGTCCCTATTTGAAATATCTTCTGATTTTGATTCTTCTGAGTTTTCATCATAGCCTATTCATCCACTGGTTGAGAAAGTAATCATGTCGATGCAATCTTTGACCGATCCTACTCCATTTTCGGGGGGTGATGCGCCTTTAGACCATGTTTTATCACAACTTATTCAGCCAATGGTTGATAAAGTGGTCACGTCAATGCAATCTTAAGCTAATCCCACTCTTCTCTTGGGGAGTGATGTGTCTACCGACTATGTTTTTAGCATTTCCATCTCAGTACTTTCAGAACAAGGGGTCATCCCGCTCACTTCGAGCACACCCCCGCCCAAGTCCTATGATGGTTTCCTTTGATTGGAATGACCTTGTTGAGCCTCACCTTCCTTCTTATACACCTTTTCAAATAAGGGTTGAAGTTAATTCAAAAAACATTTACCGATGTATTGTAGATGAAGGAGCCTTCACAATTATTTTATCCTCCTCGGCTTGGCAAGTTTTGGGTTCTCCCAAGCTTGTGACTACTTCGCATGAGCTGTTGGATTTTGATAGAGGTCCTAGTGAATATTTGGGGATTCTTCCTCAATTTCCTATCTCGTTAGGTGGGAATATTGTCCTTTTAGATCTTATAGTGGTGCAAGGCCCATTAGATTTCAATATGCTTCTTGGGCATGATTATGTATATGCTATGAACGTTGTGGTGTCTACGCTCTTCTGAGTGATGCATTTCCCTTACAATGGAAGAATTGTCACTATCGACCAGCTGGCATATGATAATCACCATCTTAATTCAGCGTTAGTTCAGGCTGCCCCTTTATATGTTCCTAGTATTCGTGTAGACTCTACCCTGCCACAGGTAAATTATGTGGCATTTTATCTTTGGTGTTCAATCCTGAGCAGGAACTTGTTCACTCATGTTTTCCTTCTCGATACTTTGTCTCATAAATTGATCCATTGGTTTATCCAATGGGGGCATGGGAGCCCTTGCTTCCTCTTGGTCCAAGTGATATCGAGTCTCCTTCTGAGTCTGATCTCACTATTTGTAGATCCTCAAGCCCTCGTGCTTGTGATTATTTGTTAATAGACTCTGCCATTCCTAGCCAGAACCTTCATCATCATATGGAATATGTTTAGTTTGTTTATCCCTTTGGAACTATTAACCCTCCTCGTTTGTGTGATTTCTCAGATTTTGAATTTCCTTCAGTTGAGGCTATCCTTGAAGCCATGACTACAGTTTATACACCATGGGAAGACTTACACCATGGTTTGTGTTTTCTTCCCTTTTGGGAGACTTTACAGGATGACTATAGAAGAGACTCTTGGTTACAACCTAGCAATGGGATCTACCTAAACCACTACCATGCATGAGCCATAAGGCTATGTGGTACCTTGTACATTTTGTACAGTCCAAGTTTATTGTGTTCAAGTTTTGTATTCAGCAACACCTCTTATTTTTCTAAAATTTCTATCTATATCAAATTTATTAACTTCTTGATGAGTGTTATTGGCTTGATATATACGATCTTGGAGACATTTTTATTTGACATTTGTTCATCGTATCGATCCGTTCTGACAGGTATTGACCTCAAAACTGGCATATAGGTTAGGTTTTTTCCTACTTGCATTTTTGCATTATCCATTTCCTGGTTCATTTGGCCTTAGGATCGACCCCACTAAATTGTGACACTAACCTTCCTTCCTGATAAGTGTGTTGTACTTTATGTGGTAGAGAATTCCTTCCATGGGAATCCTAGTTAGAGCCTTTCTTTCCATTTGGTGCCCATGTCGAAGTACTTCATAGGCACCGGAGTCCCGATTAGTCCCGTCATGATTACATATCGACGCCTCATTCTTTTTTCTAATCATCATTCTTGGACTTACCCTCGGGACTCCCTAATGAGAACGCTTTGTTTTCTTTCAAGCTTGCTTTAAAATTTGAAAGAAACATCCAACGAGACTGTATTTATTCTTTTCAATCTCGTCTAGATTACTTGAGAAAAGTATCCCCCTAGAGTCTTCTTTAATCCCTTTTTAGACTCTCTAAAATTAAAAAGATTGTTGAGCGATCTTGTTTCCCTTCACATTCACCAAACTAAAATTTGAAGGCACATCTGTCCAGCAGTAGTTTACCCCTTTTTTGGTCTGGATGGATAATTTTACAAATAAAGGTATGCTCTAGGAACTTCGGTTCGCTAGAAGAGTATTCTCCGGTGTAAGTTTAACCCTTTTTCAGGTTTGAGGGACTAAATTTTTGAAAAATGAATATTCTCCTTGGTTTTGGTTTATCACCTTTTTTGGGCCTTGGAGATTATTTACAAAAAAGGAACCCCCCTGAAGTCCATAGTTAAGATCTTTTTCTACTCCCTAAAATTGAAAATATCATCAAGTGACCTTGTTCCTTCACACTCGTTAAATTGGTTTAGAAGAACATCTACTTGGCATGAGTTTAACCCTTGTTCCAGCCAGTAGATTATAGAGGAAAAAGGTACACCTTGGAACATTCGTCTTGCTAGGAGAGTTCTCCTCAATTGCTTTTATACTTTTTTGGGATAGGGAGACTAAACTCATAAAAATGTTGTGAGTCCATAGTTAAGCTCTTTTCAGACTCCTTAAAATTGAAAAGATTGTCAAGTGATATTGTCTTTGTCACACTCGTTAAAATGGTTTTGAAAAGACATCTTTTCGGTGCAATTTTAACCCTTTTTTGAGCCGATTGGACTAACTACGAAAAAGGTACTCCTTGGAGTCTTCTTTAACATTTTTCAGACTCTCTAAACATGAAAAACTACCAATCTTACCTTTTCTAGGCTCGTAAAACTTTACATAGAAGGGGTCTTGCTAAGTCATGCTTAATCGCATTGCGGGTCTCATATTTGCATCTTTGGCCTAATGGCAGCTCCATGTTGCTCTCAAATGAACCCTTGAAGCATATATTATATGCAAGCCTTGCAACATTTTTTTCCTCTACAATCTGACACCTTGAACCATGGAGGAATTTCCCTTGAGTGTCCTTATCCTACACATGTCTCCTTTCCTTGAGGATTAGAATGTTCCATGCACTTGGAACTAGTTTTCTTTCTCGTGACACTCGTTTCCTCCTTTGAAATGTATCATTCTTTTGTTTTTTTTCAAGCTCGTTTAAAAATTGAAAAAGATAAAAAAAAATATTCCAAAAAGAGGGGACGGGAAATATATATTCTTTTTTCGGAAGCAAAGATAGTCACCCTTGGAAAAAGCACATCCTTTCATTTGTTCGTCAAGCATTAGGATCTGGTATGACCTTAGGAAGTTGTTCTCGCTACATTGAGTTGTGTCCTCCTCTATTTGGTTTCTCTTACAAACATATGGAGAGTTTGTGGTGCCTCCATCATCACAAACTTATGTCAATGTCATGCTTCCTATGTCTAATCATCTTTTGTGCTTTTTTCCAAGGGAATTTTTACCCAACTTGAGTCAGTCTTTCTGTAGTTTGTCTCTTGAATTTCATGAGTTGACCATCCCTAGAGTCCAGTCAAGTCCAGATTTGAAATCGATGAAGTTCTCTGCCTGATCGTTGAGATCCTCAAGTATTTTCTCGATGGATTGTCGAAGACCTCAGAGTAGTGAGTCTTACACTCCCATTGTACTCCTACATGATTTTTGAAGACATTAAATTTGTTTCTCGAGCTATGAATTTTTCATCTCCAGCTGCAGGCATCACTAGCTTATTGAATATGCATATTATACTTGTATATCTTCGATTGATTTTGAGACGTAGATCCATTGTGTATTTCTTCCAGCTACACTTTATATCGTTATATGAAATGGATCTGTAATGTATTTGATTGGAATCCATGATTCAATTCATATTGAGCATGGGTATGCCTGCCTCAGAGAGACAATTGTTGTTTTGCAGATGGCACCTCCCAAACTCTAGTCCCAAGCTCACTCGATTTCATGCATTCTCATTTGTGAATATATTGTGATGTATTTCAGCCATTAGTTTCTCTTATAACCTAATACATTAGGGGGCCTTTGTTATAGCCCTAAAATTCCCTACTCATGCATACATGACATTGGCCTTCCTATTTGCATAATTTTCCAAATCACTGCTTAGGAACTCTATTTAAAAAACCAATTTTTAGAGCATGTACATGCCTTGCTGCACTACTTCTTGCATACATACGCTTGTTGCATGCTAGATAACTCATGTACATATGCTTTATTCACACTAAACAACTCGCATATACCTCCAAAAGTTGCAAAAATTAAAAAGTTGTAAGGAATTCGGTGGAAGTTACGGGTTATTGGAGGTTTCCCAGCCAATTCACCTGCCATATCCCATCCCCCAACCGAATAACTATACTTTTGTCATATAAAAGGAGGTCTTGGGGTCTCATTCCACAATCAAGCATTAGAATGGTGAAACTCTACCCAAATTTTGTTTCCTTCCTTCCCCAAGCATTTGTAGGATTTTGCAAGTTACTGCCTGAACATTCCCTCTCTAGCCCCTTTTCTCCCATACAATCCATTACCTTCCCTTTGAGGTGATCAGTGTATTGTAAGAAGAGGCTTATTGAAGGTGCACTTGGAGCATTGTTAAGAGGAGCCCGAAATAGGTTCACACAGCGTTGACCTACAAATTCTATAAGCTTCAATATTTGATTAATGAATAAAAGAATCTCTGTTCCCTGTCCCAAATGATGGTTTTTATGTATTTTCTTTGATTTATACATAAAAATTTATATCTAAACTTAATTTAGGAATAGAAATAGCATTCTTGTAGCCTTGTTTGCCTAGTTGTGGATGCAGGTCAGCTTTGGGAGGAGACTTGTAGCCTTGGGAGCTACAGAGCTTGAGGATATCAACACCAAACATTGGATAAAATGTATGGTTTCTGACTGACTCTGTCACTGTTTTTTGTTCATGTATTTTAGAATGTTTGGTCTAGTGCATAAATTATATTGACTTTTAGGGAGTCATTTTCTCTGTCTATACTTTAAACCTTGGTATAGTTATAGGGGGATTTTCCTACTAGCAGTAAGAGATTCATCTTTATCATTAGGATCATCATTTGAAGCATCATCATTTTGAGTCTCAGAACAACAGAGAGACATATGTACATAAACACTCTTATCATTAACCAAATCACAAGAACTATCAATAAGGTCACTTGTATCATAGTTGCATCACACTTCACTTGTTCTTGTTGTAGTTGTATTACTTCATTTGCAATTTCTAGCAACATATTCTCCTTTGCGAACAATTCTTGTTGTAGTGATTCTATCAATTTGTCCTTTTGATCTTCAATTTTAAAAATATAATCCATAAATTTATCTAGTGATGTCAACTTTCCTTCTATGTGTCGATGCATTGTGTAGAAAAACTAAAAAATTCATGATAAAGTTCTTTATCTCATGTCCTGAATTCTACAAGTTTGTCAATTATGGATTGTTTTTGTCCTTGTAGCATGTCTATTTCTTGTAAAGCATTATCAAGGTTTTTTTGTAATAGTTCAATTTCTTGATGAGTTGTTTGAAGTCTTTTTCCTCCTTTTCCCATGTTTGAAATTGAAAATGATTCACGTTCGTCTGTAATCACGCTCTCTTGTTGAATAATAAACACAACAAATCGAGTGTTGGGTACAATCGATTATGCACACTTCTTTTTAAAATAATAGAATTATTGTGAGGGTGTCGGGTACCACCGAGCATGCACCCAAAGTTAAATCTTCAAACCTTGTAACTTGACTCCAAATTCAATTTATTTGACCTTACCAAAAATATTTTTGACTTAACTTTCACTTGACTTCAACTCCAAACTTTACATCAATAGGCATTTATTCAATGACCAAGCTTTCATTCTTTTACTTTACATGCAATCAATAAATCGCCCTTTTATAACTTTTACATTAATGCACTTTCAACCTTTAATATTAACTTGACTTAACCTTTATGTTACTTTAACTTTGGACTTTACTAACAAGGTCACCATGTTTCCATTTTACAAACACTAGGAACCCTTTCCATAAAACCAAGATACAATCACTAAGGCAAGTTACAAACCTTTTTATTACACACCTAAACCTTTGAGATCATTTGAAACTCATGGAATTTAAAGATAAAATAAAATAATATAATGAGGAAAGATTTTCTTCCTTGCTCAATGAAGTCTCTTCCAATTCAGCGTTTCGTTGTTTCCTTGGTTGTGCTGCAAATATGTTTTCCATATAGTTGTACACAATAATATACAAAGATATTTTTCATATCCATTAATACTTGTAATAACATGGTCATTTTATCATCCTCTTCTTCAATTGTATAAAAGAATTAAAAAATAATTTAGAATTCCTTTCTCGTCAAAGAAACTTTTGGACCAAAAATTCTTTGTTGTAGGTGCCTTTTGGAGTGAGGAATGTAAAGGGAAGAAATTGTACTCATTTTTTTGCCTTGTCAACATAATTGAACTATATTTTTTATCACCTCACTCACACTCCCTCCATGAGATGCTCGATCAGTCAAACACATTATCCAAGTTAAAGTTTTTCGAATAATAAATGTTACAGTTTAAACATTCTACATCTTGACCTTTCTCTGACCATATGTTATGAACCAAATATCAATATAGCATAGAAAAACCTTAGAAAGAGTACTCAACGCCTTGAAAAAGAGATAATTTCATATAATAAGCCTCTTCGAGGGGGCAACCTCCTTTTACCCCACTTAAATGTTCAAGTACAAGATGATTCAAAATGAAAA
>JZKD02S2217183.1:30315-42071 GCA_000966675.3 Picea glauca | reverse complement strand
CAACCTCCTTTTACCCCACTTAAATGTTCAAGTACAAGATGATTCAAAATGAAAATGTCTCCTTGGTATATATAGGAGACTAGGAGGTATAATTACAACTAATGGCCTAAAGGAAGCATAAATAAAATAACATTACTAATATAATATGCCCCAATTAAGGGGTAATGAGCCAATATTAGGGATTAACACCATATTTTTAGGGAATATTTGTCTGAAATCTCGTAAGAAATTGTCAAATCGAGCTCAGAATATTGTCGGGAATAACTACACCTTCTAAAGATTTCAGTTGAATAACCTCATCATTGCCTAGGATGTTGGAAAGGCATTCAGTCTCATAGCAGGGTTTGTTTTTTATTATTTATCAACCTAGTTATTAAGAAGAACAAGAACAATGAGTTGCAAAGAATATTAAAGCTAGAGATTTACTAGTAATTTTTCATTGGAGCCGAGAAATTGTTGATTCGTTCCTTCATCTCACTGAGGATTGTCCTTGATCCTTTAATTGTTCACATAGAACACGCTACTCAGGGAAGAAATCAAACACCAATCAAGTCAAGTGTTGAGGCATTGTGGTGAATAAAGAGCACAACAAGGTGGCCAAAGAAACAATTTCAAGGTATGTTAGACCATAGAAACCATTCAATGCTCAAATACCAACCCAACCTACTTATTCGAGAAAGGAACACCTCCCAATCCCGACTTCTTAATGCACATCGATCAATAAAAAAAAACAAAATCACGTCAAATGTCCAATACCTCAAATACACATCAATATGGGGATTTACAGTTAACACACATTTGTATTAAGGGTGGACGAATGATACACCAATTAAAATACATGTTGCATAATGAGTATGTTGTTACTGTCCCAACTGTCCAATAACTCATGACATTTGAACTATCATTGTGAAATGTGCATAGAAGATAGTTTTTGGTCGTAACACATGTTTCACATTTGGTAGAGATGGAATTAACAAGTTACTCTTGGAAGAAACTAAACATCGGTCAGGTGCTAAGGCTACTCCCAAAATCAAGTGCAACATTCACTCTACTGAATAAAGAATGCAACAAGGTGGCTAGAGAAATAATTTCAGGGTATGTTTGACCAGATAGGGTCTTTGTCTGAAGTGGCTATGTTGCCATATATTTTTGGAAAAAATCATTTACGGTAAGCAAGAGAAAGGGGTGTTAGAATGAATGTTTGAGATATGGTAGAGCTAATTCTGTAGCGATGGGGAAAAAGTTTAGTATATGGGTTTTCATCTGTGACAACACTCCAAACCATATTAACGATTTTGACAGGAAGTGATGCAAAGAATGGGGAACTATGGATATACTCCTTATAGTAGAGTAGGTGTAGGTGTCTTCAATCACTCTAGGTCAACAACATTCATGAGGAAAATAGGGTCAGGCTACTGAACCTGAAATCAGGGAGGAGGATAGAGTAGATATGGGCCCAACCAATATCTGAGGGGAAAGGATACAGATTGTAGGTGATGTGAAAGGGGGATTAATTGATTGATCAAATCATTATTACTCACGGGTTTATTTCTCTTGAGGATATCCAAATGCTTATAAATGTAATTCATAATGACATATATCTAAGTAAAACCCCTCAGATTATTACTCCCTATCATGATATACACCTATCTCTACTCCTGCTTCTTGGATAACACAATCTCATATATAAAGAAAATCATACTCTTTATAACAATCACCTATATGTGGAACTAGGTCTTCATCTACTTCTTCACCTCGATCACAAAGGTACATATACAGACACTCTAACGTTCTTAACTGTATACTTATTTAATCTTCTATTCTTAGTTTCCTCGACTTTGTAGCCATCTAATTTCTCTTCAAAGTAAAACAAATATATACAATAATGAAGGTCACTTTTTAAAAATTCATTCATAAATTGTTGTCGTATGATGATAGGCATTCATGTATTAGATTTTTTATTGAATAAAAACTATGATAAGATGTGTATTCATTTGTTTCTTATAGGGAGAAACTAGGTCCATTTCAGTGATTTTTGGTGAATGTAACACTCTACCCAAAATTTGGGAATGACAAAAAATAAGGACCAAGCACCTAGAATTGAGAAGTGATAATAAGCACATAAATATTATTGGAACAACCAACCTCTACATAAATCCAACAAAAATCTACTCAGGTTCTCTCAACAATGGTGACTGAGTTTGTGTTTGAAAAATGAAAGATCAATTTAGATTGAAGATTTAAAATTGAAACATGAAAAATGAATTTAATGAGGATTTGGTATTTTTTAAGATATTGTTTATATGGTTAACTGGCCTGGTTATATATTTTCTAATATCAACCAATCAATTCAGTTTCCCCTATGATTGATGTAGTTGTATTGCAAAAAATTAGGAGTAAATTTTAAAGGGTTTATTATTTAGGAGAAGCTTTTTTGTGAGAAATTAGACTCCTCAGTGGAAAATTTCATAAAAAGAGTATGCCTAAGAAAATAGAATTTTGATGCCAAATATTAATGTATCCACCTAAATTGTCTCTCAATCTAGAAATGAAACTGTAACTACTACCCTAAACTATCTCTCAATATGGAAATGAAACTAAAACCATTGGTGCTTACATTGTTGACGTCACCTATGTCATTTCCTTCTTTGCTCGCTCTGTATTTTTTTTTGACAACTGTACCTTCTTTTCTTGCTTTGTGTTTTTTTCTAATAGCATTGCAACCCAATTTTTTGTTGAAGCTTTCACTGGGTAAAGATCCAAACTTTACAATTAGTACTGAATCATTAATAAATTACTACCAATACTTTGACAATTTTGTACTTGCAAACAATAAATGTGAATGAAAATAAGATATATTACTGATGAATTTTAGTTGTATGTAGTTTGTAATTCGGGATGCCAAGCTCAAGTAAAGTTTCAAGATTTTACAAAATTTGACCAACAACTTTAACCAACCAACAACTAATTATTGCTCATTCAGAATTGCTTTGTAAGAGTAGCCAGTCGAAGTGGTGAGGTGGTCATTCACAAGATAGAGAATGATATGAAGTACAAGGTGCAAATTTATTTAAAGAATAAGTGTTGATGCACTTGAATTTACAACATAAGTGTTAATGCAATGAAATGTAAAACTCAGGTTATAATGAAAAAATTGCATTTTATCTTGGCAGTAAGACTAACGAAAAAATAAAAGATTGGGAAGAAATGAAATTTTTTTGGAACACATGAAAAAAAAAAAAAGTGGGAAGAGTGAAGCGTGTAATAAGACTTCAAATTAATTGTCCAATGAGATTACGAAAAATACATTCTTCTTATTATATAAAAAATATTTTTTTTGAGTTATCTATCTTGAACATTAGAGATTAGGAAAAAATATATAGTCAAAGGACAAACTAAAAGTAAGTCAACAATGAATTTAATTCTATAATCCCTGCATTAGCCTTCTACAAGGACTAATAACAATATCAATGTGTGGCAAATAAATGGATAGTTTGTTTCTTAATAGACAATACACAAACTTAACATTAAAATCATGGTGGATTGATTTTTTTAAATATAGTTTGTTTCTTAATAAACAATACAAAAAATTAGCATTAAAAGCACGATGTATTTCTTTTTTCTAAATATAGTTTGGTTCTTAGTGAGCACTATGAAAACTCAAAATTAAAAGCATGGTGGATTTCTTTTTCTTAAATATAGTTTGGATCTTAATGAACACTACAAAATCTTAGCATTAAAAGCACAATGTATTGATTTTATTAAAATATAGTTTGGTTCTTAATAAACACTACGAAATCTTAGCATTAAAAGCACAGTGGATTGCTTTTTCTAAATATAGTTTGGTTGTTAATAAACACTACAAAAGATTAGCATTAAAAACATGATGGAATGTTATTTTTAAAATAAATTAATAGCTCCTTGTAAAGTTATTTATTTGTCGTTTAATAAACCCTATTAAATTTATATGTCAATCTAGGACATAGACTTGTGAGCTGTAAACATAGTATGTGTAGGGAAAAGGGTGAAGTCTACCTTCTAAAAGCATCAATCCAAAAAAAAAAAAAAATGCATTCAAATCACAAAGTAATTCAAGGAAACCAAAGGTAAATTTTAGACACCTTAATCTTGCATTCACAAATTTATATCAAGATGAAGAATGACATTGCATACTATGCTAAGATTTTTTATCTATGCATAGATATGTTTCTAATGGAATCTTTTTCAATCAATGAACACTTGATATTTTAGTGTATGAAGGAATCAAAATACTTTAAATCAGAAATCAAACCTAATACCAGTGATTAGTTCATTATTTTGGGTCTCACTGATGGGTGTGTGTTGCAATATTTTACTTGGAAACCAAGCATTAATGCACTCAAAGAAATTATTGACTCATCAAATCGTAGATTTTAACCTTGTACAATTATTTACTACAAACATATTTTCAGTAAAAATACATAAAATATACAATGGAAAATACACACATTACACATAGATTTTTTCCCTGGAAACCCAAATCGGGAAAACCATCATATTCTATATTCATCATCTCATACATTGTTTACAATACAATATATGTATAGGAGCTAGCGACATCCAAAAACCTAATCCAATGAATTGGATTAGTCAACAACCCTAATTCCTTAACTGGAAATAGAAAACCATCGACGAAAAACCATGTGCCAAAAAACCACCCAATTATGGACACGAAAATTGAGGACCACCCAAAAATGGACACAAAAACCAAGGAATATTTTTTTGGGGGCGCTTCACCCAAACCCCTGCAACCCCCGTTAATGCATCAATATATAACCAAATAAAAATTTCAAACTAAGATAACTAAAATAAAATACAAATTAGCTTTGCATTCCAGATTGGTTGGCCCTTACCAACTAGTGAGTGAGCTATTTACTTATGATCGCAAGATCACAAAGATACCATTAACTGGAACTCTACTTTGAATTAAGAAATGATTTGTTAAATCTATAGGAGTCTCATCAATCCATACATATCACATTGTAATAAAAGGTATTAACAAATTGCACAAGTCTCTTACAATCTCGATTCAATCATTCGCCATTACATTACAGGATGGATTAATATATAGGAATTACCCAATTAAATAGATGGACATGGTCCCCTATACTCTCATAGACTAGAGAATCATGAATAGACATGGTAAAAATCAAACCTCTCTGATATCGTATAACCATTAGCACAAACTTAGAAAATATTGGAAAATGACCAGACTGACCTTTGATCTTGTATATTATTCGTATGAAATGAAACACATATGAATAATATCTCTTCCATCATGGAGAAAATTTTCTCTAACAACCCGTGCACAAGAGAATCTTGACCATGCATTTGATGAAATCTTAACACTTGCATGAAGAAACTTGTGCACAAACCAAGGGACACACACCATGTTGACACCTCAGCCTTCAAAACCCACATTGTTTTTTTTCATTTGGGCGGGTGAATATATTCCAATTGATGAGACCACATACTGAAAGTGAACTAACAATACATGAACTAAACTAGACAAAACTAAAGTCATGCAAAAAGATCCACCAAAATGAAAAAAATTGAATAAAACTAAAGTCATACCACCAATTCAAGGACAGTCCAACAACATTAATTAAAATACTGAGACCCCCTCTTGTTATGATTATATTTACAGTTTGTCTTCTCCATAGCTGACTAGATTTAATGAGCCTCTTGTACAACTTATTGTTCTCGAACATTAGTTTATTATTTTATTCTTGGAGCTTCTGAATCTATGTTTTTAAATTGATCATTCTCCCCTTGCACATACATATTCAATATAGGAAACTCCTATACTTCTTATTTCAATTTATTTAATTCTCAATTTTTCCTCTTCAATTTAACTATTGATGGATGAACAACAGAGTTTGAGGATGTCACCTGTGTTATATCTTCATGCTGAGATCCAACTGGTGCTACATCAGGTTTGACATGTCCAACATGTCCCCTGTCAAGTGATTTAGAAGGTAACACACTTGAATTATTTGGGGTTTTGGTCCTCTGCTTCTTTGCATCTCTAAGGAAATCTCCAATTGTTTTGGAATATTCCTTTTCATTGTCTAAATCAATTTGAGATTGCTTTGTTGTATGCTATTGACGAGTATGGGATAACACCAAAGTATTTTGTAAATTCTTCTTCCTTGACATATTCCTATTAACCCTTCGAGTTGGAGGTGGTATTAATGAGGGCCTGACTACTTGAATGTGTTTCACAACTTTCCTTTTTCATGATTTTCTTGGATGAGAAATGAAGCCCTCAACTCCAGGGGAGTCGAGGTCTTCATAAAGACCATTATTATCAATACCCTATTCTACATGGTCCTCTACCACTACTTCATCATGTCATGAATTAAACACGTTTTGGCTTAAGAAATTACCCCTTGAATTGTTTCTAGAACATAATTCTTCTACAATCAACATTTTCACCAAGCCATGATGATAAATAATTTTATGAGGATTCTTGGTATTTTGTTTTACTTGGTTTGACATCTTACATAGACTTTTCCATAAGTAATAAGGGAAATTCAATTGTGCATCAGACTCAAAATGTAGAAAAATCCTAATGTGATACTAAAATTTAAGGGCTTACCGACCTTCTCATGTCAAATACTTTTGCAGAATCACCAAAGGTTTCAACCATTCATCCTGGAGATAAGATCGAGGTACAACTTTATCCCAATCAATTTTCTAGAATGTTGGCTTCAAAAATTGATTACAGGTGTCACACTCCATAGGTTTGTTTTTGAACCACTTATCCCCTTTTCTCAACAAGACAGTGGCATGAGGCAATGCTTTCTCTAATACTTCCATTACCAAACCTATTATTTGGGCCACCCATCCATTGAAACCCCTGGAAAACTAGAGTGTAAATTGATTATTGAACCCTTGGAATTTAGCAAAGAATTTATGCCACCCTATTACCTTAAACATTGCACAACATGTATTATATTTTAGAAGAGATTTAAGAGCATGTATAGACACCGGATCATGATGATGAACCACCATTTTTAACCACAATCACTGAACAAAGAGTGAAACCTATTCTTACACTCCAGAATTATGTTAGGCAAGGTTTGATGGAAATAAATTGAATGATTAGTGGTTTTAAAAGGTCCATACAATTATACATGTAGCTCATTTGAAGTCCATTCAGTGATTCAAAATGAGTCTTGTCAGTCAAATCTATAATCGATTGTATATAAGTCCATGGGTAGTAATGAAATGGTCAGCCTTGTCTATATGATAAGGTGACAATGATAAACTTTATATGGAGAGTTTAGTGGGTAATAATATGATGATCAATCTTGGAATGTCATCATGAAGAGAGGCACAAGAATATGAGGTACTTAATGAGTATTATGGATATCATGTCATATAGGTAAAATAGTATTCGATGCTAGTGTAATGGTAAAGGGAGCATGGAATATGACTATATGATGCGAAGATAAGGATAGTGAGAATTAAGATATGAGGGAACAAACAAATAATGAGAGTAAATGAAAAACAAAGTAATATAGAAATAGGATAGCAAGACAGAGTATGAAAGAATAGGATGAAATCAAATTCATAAGAGGAGTTGCATAATGAAATTCCATTGTCTTTAATAAATTAAAAATAATTTAAAAACATGCTTACTGATATGCATGTTGGGTCTAATCTTGTGTAGAAAATTTTGAAGCTAAGGATATCATTGTAATGCATACTAATTCTAAAGCTTTGTTGTTGAATCTGGTACAAATGGTAGGATTTAAAAAAAACAATTGATCAAGGATACATGTGAAGTGCATATGATACCCAACAAACCTCTGGATTGCTTGAAAACTAAGAACTAAAAACCTACCTTCATCCAGACCTATTTACATGATGAAGAATGCCAAAACAATGCACTTACAGGTATCCATTGACCCTTTATATAGTTCACACACTGGAATAAACAAAAGTATTTGAAAACTTGACCAATGGTACTGACTGAAGAAAACTAGAAAAGATAGCGTTAATTCTACTACTGATAGAGATTTCTTGATGCTGCTCTGAACAAAAATGAGTGAAATTCTATCTTTATAATGCTTAAAAACTCTGAAAATTCAGGAAATTATGAACTTATTCATTGTAAAAATGCTGAAATTGAACTGAAACCAAGGAATGATAAACTAACACTGGTGGATGATTCTACCATAGAGGTACATCTAGAGGTAGCCTAGCCAAGGGATGCCAGGTGGCACCCCCTTATTGTTGGTTAAAATTTTGTTTCAGACTCCAGCAGAGTTGAACCCGTGATCTCTGGGTGTGGGTAGAGGCTTGGAAAGGGCCGACCTACTAGCCCACCCACGGTTGTTTCTTAACCATAACATTTAAAACAATTATTTAAACCGCATTAAATTTTGATCTAGGTGGGAAAAGGGTCAGGGCTTAGCCCCAACCCTTGGTCACTACACCATGACCCATACCATATGACCAGCACGCAGAGGATCCAACAGTCAGTTGAACGAATGTGTAAATTTAGGTTGGCGCTAGGCCACATGGGGCCACGCAACCGTAACCTCTGTCGAGAAAGGTGTTAGTCCCCCTTACGGTGCAAAATTTGCTCAAATTGTGGAATAGGTACGTGTGTTGGGTTTTTGCATAGAAAATGTTCAGATCTAGGTTCAGTTAGATAGAGGTGCGTTTTGGTGACCAGGTACAACAAGATATTAGGGAAAAACATCCAGGAAGGGTATTTTTCTCATTTTTTGGCCAAACCAGGTGCAGGAAGAGCTTAGCTAGGGGTTTTTGGACATTCTGGAGCCATTGAAGCCATCTATTTTTCATTTTGAGCATTGAAAAGAATTTGTTTTGAAACTTTGATAATATAATGAAAATGATCCATTGGAAGCTAGACCATGAGATGTAGCCCAAGAGAGGTGTGAACTCCTTTATCATTTTGTTATGTTATGTGCTTACTTTTGATGGATGTTTATGTCTGTTTATGCTGCTCATGTTAAGTAAAAAATCATTAAGGTTATATGCTTGCAAACTTGATCCATTTTCCTAAGACACATACATTTTCCACTTGCCAAAATTTGTATATACAAACATTTTTCATTTTTAGATCAATTAATATAGATTAAGCTTCAAAATACTTTTATTAACCACTATATCCTAGCACCATTTCAATTTTTACCATCATTTGTTACATAATTATCATATGTCTGAAACTTGCAGATACAATGCATTTACAAGACCTAGCTGCAAGTACAAGAGGTCAATAGAGAAGATGATAAATGGTAACAAAGTGAGGATGCATTTACTAGATCTTCCTATGCACAAACATTCTAACAAAGTATCAAAAGGACATTCCTATGCTAATCTAGCAAATAAATTTAGCATACCAAGGTTGATTGTAGAAGTTAGGCCTTCCCTCCTTGTCAACATTTTGGCTTGCTTCCACAATAACAAGATTTCCATAGGAGATTGACTAAAGCCTAGATAAAAAAAAAATTCACTACATCAATGTCCTTGGTATTCATAGGAGGCATCAATGTCCTTATGCTTCTCAATATTAGCAAAAAATGCACTCATTTCCTTCTGTAATGGAAAAGGAACATCCACTAAAACATCATATTGAGCATGGCCAACATGATTGTCTCCCAACAATATGATCTTGTGCTCTAAGTGGATGGGTTGCGAAGGAAAGAGATGCTAAGAAATCTTATGGGATATAAAAGAAAACTTAATCTTTATACCCCAAAAAATTATCTGCAACCACTGGGAGTTAAAACTGATGTTCTGATGTTTTGGAGGTTGCCATTGCTACAGGTGCTCAGAGAAAAAACATGGACTATCTTTGCATGCAACAAACCTAGAAGACTGCAAGTTCTACTTGTTAAATTCTCCAAAGATGGAGAGATGAGATATATGGGATGGTACTTTTCACAGTAAGCCAAAATTTTATTTGGTATTTTACAGTCGAACAATTTCGGTTCACTATGTGTGTGGTATTCATATAATTATTATTATCATTATACTTCTTTTCAATGAAGAAAACTTTCCGATTCACTATGTGGTATTGGTATAATTATTACGTCGATAGGCATCCTCGTTATTGGAATCGATGGTTTAATCATCCTTTTAATTAAAAATTCCAATCTGATGGCCAACAATTAAAGATGCTCACATATTCTTCGTCTTACACTCAAATGGATGAATGAGATTTAATGTTCATAAATTCCTTGCATTTCTGAATGCATCGATCAATAGGTTTACTTTTTCAAATTTACATAATCATATTAAGAAATTATTGGATGACTATTTGATTGCCACATTTGAGTAATTAGCAAACACTATCATGCCTCAGTACCTCACACTCCTCATTGCCACTGATAGAAGATCTCAAATGTTGCCAAGCTTTTATGGATTTGAAGCGATCCATGGCTGACTGCTGGCATTTCAATTCACTGGAGCCATGCCAAGTTTTCCACCTCATGTCCGAGGAAAAGAAGATAGTATACCATTCATATCCAACAAGTATACCATTTGCAACCATCTCAGGAATCACATCTAGACAACCAGATCTCTTTTGATCAGGAGTTCTTGGAGGGAATTAATTATATATAATTTTTCAGCAATCCTTAGCGAAGATCTACTCACAAAAGTAGGCACAGGTGCCATAACACAAGGTTATATAATGTGTGGATATAATTAGAATACTAAGATGCATTCCCTTAGTCTTGGGTATTATGATATCCCAATCTTCTATGTCAATTTATCCTTCCAATGCATTCAATTTATCCTTCCCATAGATTAAACTTTTCAATCTAAAACATAATTTCACTGTTGCGCAGGACACATAGTTTTTAAATTCCAACGTGGTAGTGTAGGCAGTAGCACTTGAGTTTAAGTTACAATTTAAAACAAAGGACAAAGTTAAATTCGAGCGAAGAAGGATGCCTTCACTATGGGACATTACCGTGGAGTTCATTGGAAGACACTGTCACTTGGTGATCATTTTAATTGTTTCCTTAATGATTATAGGTGTTGTTTAATTGGTAAAATCCCTTGTCAATCTGCAGAGGTCTGGCCGTGATGATAATTTGATGTTGTCTTTAAGCATCTCTCTGATAATCTTACCTTTGCTAATGGCGAAGATAGTACTTAGCTATGCCTATCTCTATCGACGTTATTCCTCTGGTAATGGCAAGGGAAGTGCTTAGCTATGTCTATCTCTATCGACACCATCGACGTTATTGAAGAACAATCTATGCCAAAGTCGTCCTTCACAATCTTAATTATCAGATTACATGTTTTATGAGAAATGCGAGGACTTCCATTGGATGTCAGGACGATAGCTGAAAATTGTTTAACTCAGCTCAAGATTTATTTGGTAGTATCATAAAATATTAATTATATATGATAGTATCATAAATATTAAATATATGTAAATACTTTATATAAAGATGGCATTATTTAAAGCGATTTTGAGATAACTGGTAGTATAATAAAAATATTAAATATATTGCATAAATACTTTATATAACGATGGATTCATTTAATGGTAATGGCATTGGATTGGATTTGGTAATGGATAATTTGTAAGAATCCATTAGTTAGTAAAATAATATATTGTGAACCCACGATTATGATTGATTGATTACATTGGATAATTGGTAAAATAATGAGTAAAAGATTGATTGTGAACCAAATATTTATTATAATCAGGTATGAGACTA
>JZKD02S2217183.1:0-11931 GCA_000966675.3 Picea glauca | reverse complement strand
CCATTAAAAATAAATAGTTTATGTGTGAATTTGACATGTCATTAAACAATTTTATATGTTAATTTGACCATTTTAAAAATTAAGTAAACCTCATCTAAACATACAAATTTTACAACACTCTCACAGTCTGACCTGGCTCTGACCATTAAATAAGAAAATATTGATAAATACTCGTCAAATTTAATGAATTTCCTCATGCGGTCACATGCCCATGCATGCAGCTATGTTAATGTGCATGCATCAATCTATTTATGAACTACTCGTGTAACTATGTGATCTATTCATGCTTTGTTTGTGTAACTGAGTGATATATGTTATATATGTGAGCATACCCATAGAGGTGGAGAACAATGCAAGTGCAAGAGAGTATAGTGTGTGAGGAGAGGATGGTTGTATGCCTATCAATGCTCTTATAATTCTCCCTTGAATAATAAGAAGATCGATAATCATTGCCCGTGGTTTTTTCCCTCATTGGGTTTCCACATAAATCACTGTGAAAAGTGTATGATTGATGTGCTTGGTTTAATGCATGTTTGATCTTGCTTATTTTATGCTCTGTTATATGCTATGTTTTTATTCCGCTACCTAATAAGTGGTATCAGAGCTTAGATTTGAAGGAGCAGAGAGTGAAGGAGAAGATAATCTGGTCGTTGAATCGAAGAGCAAGTTAACTGAGCCAAGTGAAGTGGATCAGTCGAGGATGGGTTTTATTACATCGTCGCAGGTTGTCCCTGTGGAACAATGCGACGATCGCACACACACTTACGAATTTGTGAAAATTTTGGAATCGCCATTGGCACAGAGTCATACATAGTCCAACATCCTCGCAGGTCCCAGTTTGACATGGTGTGACAATTTGAGTGCAAATCATTGTAGACTACCCATTAACATAGTGTGACAATTTCCTAATCGTCGCAGGTGATCCTTATACAGGGTGGGACGATAAAAACAATTAAAGGAAAATTCAATGGTATAAACTAAAGTTTGAATCCTTTTTGTCTTATTAAAAAAAGGGACATGGTCGTGAGTGAGGTGGAGGTTTAATAAAGGTGAAAGGGTGTTTTAAAAACGTGTTTTATTAAAAGGGAAGGTCGACCCTTTTATGAGGTATAAAATTTTTATTAAATTTTTCTTTTAAAAGACCTTTTATTGAATGGTAAAAAGTTTATGTTTTTAAAAGTTTTTTTTTTAATATTATATATTTTGGATTAAAACTTTTTCCAACTATATCCCATCATTGTTTCTTCATTATAAAATCTTCGTATTATAAGCTTGGTTTGAAGTGTTTTCTGCAAATGGAGAAAGTGCACAGTTTCAAGTTTGAGGTGGAAAAGTTCAATGGTAAGAATAGATTTGCGCTATGGAAGCTTAAGGTGTGGGATATGCTTGTGCAACAAGGATTTCAAAAGGCCCTGGATGGAAAGTTAAAGAAACCGACAAGCATGACAATCGAGGACTGGAAGGATATGGATGCAAGAGCCCTCAGTGTTATTTGTTTGTCTGGCAGATGAGGTGTTGTTTAACGTCGCTGAAGAGGTGACAACAACAGGTTTGTGGACCAAATTGGAGAGCCTATCTATGAAAAAGAACTTAACGAACAAAATCTTCTTGAAGGGGCAGTTGTACATCTTGCGGATGAAAGAAGGTACAAAAATTGCTAATCACTTGAATGCTTTCAATACTCTTCTTTGTCAATTATCTATTATGGATGTAATGTATGAAGATGAGGACAAGGCGATTACACTACTGTGTTCATTGCCTGATCCTTGGGATCATTTGGTCACAACTATGTGGTTTAGCACAACATATACCATAGATTATGACACTTTTGTGGAAGCATTGTTGTCTGAGGAGATGAGGAAAATATCCAGTAAATAAACCTCAACAACAGAAGCAATGGAGGTCAGAGGTCAATCTATAGAAAGAGGGAAAAATCAAAGGGGTACATCAAGGTCTAAGTCAAAAGGCAAGAAAAGCAAGCATAAATGTTGGTTCTGTGGCAAATCTCGGCATCTCAAGAAGGATTGTTGGAAAAGACAGAATGCATCCAAGACTCCACAAAAGAAGAAAATGAAGCTAAGGTAGTTGAAACAAGTTCAGGTTCCAGTTCAGGTATGGTTGATGAGGTATTGTCTACTTGTGATGTTTCACATCAAGATCAACATTGGTTTTTAGATTCTGGTGTGTCCAACCACATGTGTCTTCATAGAAATTGGTTCTCAACTTACCAATCTATTGATGATGGTGTTGTTTTTATGGGAAATTATTTTTCTTGTAAAATTGTTGGAGTTTGTAGCGTCCCGATTAAAATGCATGATGGTTCTGTAAGAAAATTAACATATGTAAGGCATGTTCTCGAAATGAAAAGAACTTGATATCTTTGGGAGTTCTATATTATGTTGGTTACAAGTGTACAACTCAAGGTGTTGTATTGAAGGTGTCCAAATGCATATTAGTAGTCAAGAAAGAAAAGAGGATCGAGAACCTTTATGAACTTGAAGGAAGGACAAAGGTAAATCAAATAGTGGTAGCATCTGAAGATGTAAGTGACTATGTTCATTTATGGCATCAGTGTTTGGGTCATATGACTGAGAAATGGCTTAAGGTACTGGTTGATTGTAAGTCACTTCCAAGTTTGAAGTTTATGAATTTGAATTTCTACAAGTATTTTGTTTTTGGAAAACAATGTAGAAAAAAGTTTAAAACATGAAGGAATATAAGCAAAGGTATCCCCGATTACATTCATTCAGATGTTTTGGGACCATCCCCTACAATTGTTTTTGGAGGATCATCATATTATGTGACATTTATAGATGATTACTCTAGAAAGGTTTGGGTCTATTTACTTAAAATAAAATCTGATGCATTTAATACTTTTAAGCAATTCAGAGCTTTGGTTGAAAAGAGCACTGACAAGTCAATCAAGTGTTTAAGGACAGATAATGGAGGTGAGTTCACATCTATGGAATTTGAGAACTATTACAATGAAGCTGGGATTGAAAGACATAAGACCACGGTTTATACTCCTCAACAGAATGGTGTTGTTGAATGCATGAATAGGACTCGTCTAGAGAGAGCAAGGAGCATTCTCAGTAATGCCAAGATGCAGTAGGAATTGTGGGCAGAATTAGTTCTTACAACATGCTATCTGATAAATCAGTCACCATCAATTGCAATAAACTGTAATATTCCAGAAGAGGTATGGACATGCCATTCGTGTGATTTTTCAAATATGAGAATATTTGGTTGTGATGCTTATGCTCTTATTTCTAAAGATCAACGTTCTAAGTTAGATCCTAGATCAAAGAAATATGTCTTTGTTGGTTATGGTGATGGAGTTAAGGGGTACATAATGTGGGATCCTACTGCCCACAAACTCATCATAAGTAGAGATGTAGTATTTGACGAATCCTCACTCTTAAAATTAGAATTGGTAGATGTTGAAGTGAGACAAGAATATGTACCACAAGTTCAACAAATTCAGTTGGAAACTCAACCATCTTCAGAAGGGAAGGAGCATGAAGAAGTTCTGGAAGAAGAATATGAAGATGCAGATGCAGAAAATATCTAGGAAACTGAGGATATGCCTCAACCATCTCTGAGGAGATCCTCATGGGTGAGGAATACTCCTATAAGGTATGACTATTATGTTTCATCTGTGGATTTGGTTATTATTAATGGAGAGCCTAGTTGTTTTTAGGAAGCAATTAACGTTTCTGAAAGTGCTCAATGGAAGAAATCTATGAAAGAAGAAATGGATGCCTTAGAGAGGAATAAAACATGGGATCTAGTATAACTTCCAAAGGACAATAAGGTTGTCGGCTGCAAGTGGGTCTACAAACTGAAAAAGGGTCTTGATGATAAAGTCGAAAGGTATAAAGAAAGACTAGTAGAAAAAGGGTATTCTCAAAAGGAAGGTATTGTCTTTCATGAGATATTTTCACTAGTTGTGAAGCTTGTTTCAGTTCATGTTATGTTAACATGAGTTGCTCTACTTGATCTTGAGTTAGAGCAGCTAGATGTTAAAACAACATTTCTACATGGAGATTTAGATGAGGATATATATATGGAACAACTAGAGGGGTTTGCTCAGGATCACAATAAGAGGTTTGTTTGAAAACTCAAGAAGTCATTGTATGGCCTGAGACAGTCTCCCAAGAAATGGTACAAGAATTTTGATTCCTTCATGGTGAGCCTAAATTTTACGAGTGAATATGATCATTGTGTTTACTTTAAAAAGTTGGAAAATGGTGTGTTCATTATTTTGGTGTTATATGTTGACGATATGCTTGTGGAAAGAAAGAGCATGGTCAAAATAAACAGTTTAAAGGCTAAGTTGTCTAGGGTGTTTGATATGAAGGATCTAGGAGCAGCAAAAAAAATCTTAGGCATGGAGATACATAAAGACAAGAAAAATGGTAAGTTGTGGTTATCACAACAGAAGTATGTGGAGAAAATACTTATGATATTTGGTATGAATAATGTGAAACCCATACAGATCCCTTAGGCTTCCCATTTCATTCTTTCTTCGTCCTAGTAATGATGAAGAAAAAAATTATATGTCTCATGTACCATATGCTAATGCAGTGGGAAGTTTGATGTATGCGATGGTGAGTACTAGAGAAAATATTTCACATGCAGTTGGTGTTTTTAGTCGATACATGGAAAATCTTGGAAAAGAGCATTGGGAAGCAGTGAAATGGGTGCTTCGATATCTTAGAGGCACAAACAGTTATTCTATCACCTATGATGCTTCCAGAGATTCAGTTTGTGGTTATGTAGATTCAGATTTTGTAGGTGACTTGGACAAAAGGAGATCCACTTTAGGATATGTCTTTACTCTTGCAGGAGGACCTGTTAGTTGGATGCCAGAGCTTCAAAATGTAGTCGCTTTATCCACTACTGAGGCAGAGTATATGACTGCTTCACATGCATGCAAGGAAGCAATTTTGTTACAAAGTCTGTTGGGTGAGTTTGGAAGGATGCAGGACAAGGTGAAAGTATTTTGCGATAGTCAAACTGCTATTCATTTGGATAGAAATCCAGCTTATCACAGTAAGACGAAGAATATTTCTGTTAAGTACCATTTTGTAAGACAGGTTGTTGATGAAGGTGGAGTGTCTTTGGAAAAGGTCCATACAAAAGTGAATTTTGCAGACATGTTTACAAAACCAGTTTTGTTAGAAAAGCTACGGTGATGTTTGACTTCTCTTGGCTTGCAGAAAAGGTGATGAATTAATTAAGGGCATGATATATCAGGTAAATTGTTGTCAAGGTGGAGATTGTTGGAAACATGCCAACGAATTTCCTCATATGGTCACATGCACATGCACATGCATGCAGGTATCTTAATGCGCATGCATGCAATCTATTTATGAACTACTCGTGTAACTATGTGATCTATTCATATCTGTTTGTATAACTGAGTGATAGATGATATATATGTGAGCATACCCATAGAGGTGGAGAAAAATGTGAGTATATTGTGTGAGGAGAGGATGGTTGTATTCCTATCAAGGCTATTGTAATTCTCCCTTGAATAATATTAAGACCGATAATCATTGCCCATGATTTTTTCCCTCATTGAATTTCCATATAAATCATTGTATCAAGTATATAATTGATGTGCTTGATTTAATACGTATTTGATCTTGCTTATTTTATGCTCTATTATATGCTATGTTTTGCTTCTGCCTAACAAATTTGACCATTTTAAAAATTAAGTAAACCTCATCTAAACCTACAATTTTTCTGACTATTCAATTAAAAAATACTATAAATACTCGTCAAATTTAAGTCTGACCATATAGAGTGGTTTAAGTAATTAAGGGACATAGAACCATTGGGATAATACCTTACCTACATTTGGTTAAAGTAATTAATAGAACCATTGGGAGAATACATGGCACTCTTGTTCACCCGATATTGACCACTACTTGTTTTACCAAACCATGTTTAATCACCGTCATTAAATAGGTATTATATAGAGGAACGTGATGCCACGAATCACACAAGGAGACATTTAAGGAGACAAATGTTGATGGAAAAGCTTTGGTCGCGACAACAGTTTCACGCTCTGTATAGTATCATCTCAAGCAAAAGTTTGTACAAAGTGAAATTCATCTTCATGGAGATCATGTGGAGTATGGCCACTTCATGGGTTGTTTAACGTCAGCTTCTTATTACTGTCTACAAAGTGAAATGAGTCTTCATAGCGCTGTATACTTGGATCTTGAAAAATGCAAATTTGGAATCAAACGTAACATGCAAATTTGGAATCAAACGTTGCAGAAAATTATACTTCGCAGTTGGAGGAAATGATAAAGCGACTTTCTAAGAACGAACATTTTCACCTGAAATGTAATTTCAGGTCCATTCTCTATGAATCTACTGGAAAACATTTTCATTTTTAAAAAGTAAAAGACCATAATCACTGTAAAGTTAAAAGACAACTCAAGCAATATTGTAAGTAAGTTACAAAGGCTGAGAATAACTTTCCAAAAATGGTCAATATCTTTCCGAGTTAAAAGACAACTCAAGAAATATTGTAAACACGTTAAAAAGGCTGAGATTTACAATATCTTTCTATACATTGTATGCCTCCCAATGGGTTTGTTGATTGCAAAAGCAATGATCCGGCAAAACATGTTTTTCAATAACAGGAAAACTGAATTGTCTTTGTTGTAGTTTAGATATGTGGCTATGGTCATGCTAATTCACTGGATCGGTTGTTGGAGCTGGAACTGAGCGAAGGGATGCTACCAGCTGCCTCTGGAATATACGGATGTGCATTCTTAATCCACCATGTAGATATTGTAGTTGAAGGAGTCGCAGAAGTTGTAGTACAAAGCGATTCAAAAGGACTTGCACTGGACGAAGCTAGAGAAGGTGTTGCAAAATGAGTTATAGTGTTGGAAACATGTCAACGAATTTCTTTATGAGCTTACATGCAAATGCATATCAGTTATATTTGGAATGTGCATATATGCACTCATTGTAAACAGATTGTGTATATATGCACTCATTGTAAATAGATTGTGCAAATTGTGTAATCTATTTATGATCAGTTTGTGTAATTGAGTAATAGATGTTATATATACGAGCATACCCATAGAGATGAGACTGCAATGTGTGTAGAGAGTAGATTGTGTGTGAGGAGATGATGGTTGTATGCCTTGAGATTGGCTATTATAATTCTCGCTTAAATAATAAGAATATTGAATATCATTGCTCGTGGTTTTTTTCCACATTAGATTTCCACATAAATCATTGTGTCAATTATGTGATTGTTGTTGTGTTGTATTTGGTTTGATGTTCTCAATTTTATACT
Organism: Picea glauca; assembly: GCA_000966675.3. NCBI lineage: Eukaryota > Viridiplantae > Streptophyta > Pinopsida > Pinales > Pinaceae > Picea > Picea glauca. The sequence goes on along the minus strand of JZKD02S2217183.1, from coordinate 4,601 downwards.
TGTTTATGCTATATTTTTCTTTAACTGCCCAACAAATAGTATCAAAGCACGTACAGTTGAAGGATTTGAAAGCAAAGGAGAAAAGAATCCAATCACTCAGATAACAAGACCGAGTTTTATTTTTCGTTGGGGAACACTGTGAAGAAAGCAACAAGACTGAGTTTTATTTTTCGTTGGGGACCACTGTGAAGAAAGGAGGAAAGATTCCTTGCATCAGAGTTGAAGGATTTGAAAGCAAAGGAGAAAAGAATCCAATCACTCAGACAACAAGACAGTTTTATTTTTCGTTCGGGACCACTGTGAAGAAAGGAGGAAAGATTCCTTGCAAGCTAATTCTGGTTACATGTCCACAGTGTCGAAGGGATTTCAATCCGCTTTGTTGAGTTCTCCGATGGAAAGAATTATTTAAAATGGGGTGATAATTGGTCTCGGACTTGTGTTATCAGCACATCTCACGGCTAGAGGGTGGTGCGGTAGTTGCGGATCATAACTGGTGTAGCCTTGGGGAGGAGCTATAATCGTGGAAGGTATATGCAAACACAGAACTCAACGTATGTGGAAAACTCAAGGTATGAAGAAGTATTTTACGAGGCTAATAGTTTATGAGGTCCTGACGTGGATATACTTATAAAGGAGCAGTTTGTTTTTAGTTTTATGTGAAAATCGTCTCATGCACATGATATAAAAAAAGACTTTCTTTAGGATACATTTAATAAAGGTGAGGTGGACCTTTGTTATTTATTATGCACAAAATACAAATCACATGAAGGGATCGACTTCATGATTAAAGTGGGTGGAGGTTGCCTTATTAAAATATTATGTGTGATCCTTCTTTTGGTTGAGTAAAAGGTTTATATATATATATATATATATATATGAGATTTATTTTAAATTTTTTAATTAAATATTTTGGGTTTATATTATTATTTTTTCACATTTAAAAGGGTTTTATAAGATGGTTTTTTGTGTTAATAGCTAAAGTGCAGAGATGCATGATCTGCTCTAACAACAAGGCAACATCAAGAGTGATGATGGTTGAGTCACCTTGAAAGAAAAAAAAAATTGTATTTACTTTGGAGTTGTAAAAATAATTGATTGCATGTAAATGAGCATAATTCTGTAAGACGTGGATAGACATGCATACCCATGGTTTTATCAGGTCACCTATGAAAAGTCTAAACATAGATTTAGGTAGATTGAATATTTGGGGGGCATGTATGTTGTGTTAACCTTGACTCAGTGATAATGAGTTAAATTTGATTTTTTAGGTCAAAGTAGGTGGTTTTTCGGGTCCATGTTTTTTGGATATCTTGTGTTATTGTGTCCATGGATTGCATGTAATGAAGCCTATAAAAGGCTTGGCGAACTCCATTGTACCTGGAGGTATGCGGTGAAGGATTACTTGGTCAGATTTGGTCAATGAAATGTTCATGTTAAGGTGGAGCATTAAGACTCCAATGTAAAGTCCCTCGAGGTGAGCGGAAAAGTTTCACTTGGGTTGTTTTTGTCGGATTTGGTCAAAGTTGTTCGAATGTAAAGTTCAAGGTGGAGCAGTGTGTCTAGGTTAGAAAGGCGGGTCTGTAGAAAGGTTGATGTGTTGGCAGGTAAATCAAATGTTTGAGAATATATGATGATGGTAGGTTCATATCCATGGAACTTGGAAAGTATTGCAATGAAGTTGAGATCGAATATGCATGTTCAGTAATGACAAGTTGCAACAATAGTTGTGGACATAAGCGTTTGTGCTATCTGGTAACTCGGTCACCATCGGTTGCAAAATACAGGAAGATTCAGGAAGAGGTATGAACAGGTCATCTCGTAATTACTCAAATATGAAATTATTCGGTTGTGATGCTTATGTTTTGTAAAAACACTCTAAGTAGGACCTAGATCAAATAGGCAGATCTTTGATATGGTGATAATGTTAAGGGATACAGACTGTGGGATCCTACTACCCACAGAATCATCATGGACAAATATGCAGTGTTTGATGAATCTCCTTTTATAAAATCAGACAGTAAAAGATGAAAGGTCTAAAGCATGACTAGTAGTAGAAGAGTATTTGGAAGGTATTGATTTCCATGAAAGTTTCTCACCAGTTGTTAAATGCTTGTTTCTATTCATGTTTTGTTAGCACTAGTTGTGTTAGTACAACTAGATGTTAAAACTGTTTTACATGGAGTTTTTTGGATAAGGGGATGTATTTGGAACAATCAGGACAGTTAGTTCAGAATCACAATAGAAGATTTGTTTGCAAAGTCAAGAATTATTGTATGGCCTGAAGAATTCTAGGCAAATGGTACAGGATGTTTGATTCCTTCGTGGTGAGCCATATTTTACAAGAAGTGAGTATAACCATTGTGTTTATGGTATATTTATTATCTTGGTGGTAAATGTTATGCTTGTAGCAAGCACAAGCATATTTGAGATCAACAGGTTGGCTCAATTGATTAGGACATTTTTTATGAAGGATCTAGGAGCAACAAAATAAATCTTGGGCATGGAAATACACAGAGACAGGAAGGAATCAAACATAAGTATGTGGTGAAGATACTCAGGAAATTCAGTATGAATAATGTGAAACCAGTAAAATCCCTTTGGCTTTCCATTGTAATTTTTCTTTAGGTTTATGTCCTAACTGATGAAGAAGAAAAGGGCTATATGTCTCGAGTATTATATGCTAGTAGGAAGTTTGATGATTGCAATGAAAAATGGTCAACATTTCACATGCAGTTGGTATTGTCAGTAAACACATGAAAAAACCAAGTGAAGAGCATGGAAATGGGTGCTTCAAACACAAAAGCACAAGTATCACCTATAGTGGTTGCAGTGATTTAGTTTGTGGTTATGATTCATGAGATTTGGACAAGAGGATACCAACCTTAGGTTATGTCTTGCAAGAATGCAATGATCTGTTGGGTAAGTTTGGACAGGTACACGATGTGGTGTTCTGTGGTGGTCAAAGTGTTGTGCATTTGACTAAAGGTCCAACGTATCAAAATGAGACAAGTGCATCAGTTTATTAGACAGGTTACTGATGGAGGCAAATTGGTCCATACTGGAGTGAATCGTGTAGGCATGTTCACGTAACGGTATTGTGAGAGAATTTGCAGAGATGTGATGGTGCTTGGCTTCTCTTGGCTTGCAAAAAAGGTGATGAATTAAGAGCATGATATATCAGGTAATTTTTTGTCAAGGTGGGGATTGTTGGAAACATGCCAACAAATTTCTTCATGCGCTCACATGCACATGCATATCAACAATATTTGGAATGTGCATACATGCACTCATTGTAAACAGATTGTGTAAACTGTGTAATCTATTTATGATGAGTTTATGTAACTGAGTGGGAGATGTTATATATACAAGCATACCAATAGAGGTGAGAGTGCAATGTGTGTAGAGAGCAGAGTGTGTGTGAGGAGGGGATGGTTGTATGCATGAGATTGACTATTGTAATTCTCCCCTGAATAATAAGAATACCGAATATCATTGCCCGTGGTTTTTTCCCACATTGGGTTTCCATATAAATGATTGTGTCATTTGTGTGATTGTTGTTGTGTTGTGTTTGGTTTGATGTTCTAAGTTTTACGCTCTGTTTATGCTTTGTTTTGCTTCCACTGCCCAACATACAAAAGGTGTTGTAAGAAACATACAGATGAAAGGGAAACTTGCATAAATGAAAGGGAAGATTGCAGCACTCCAAAGACACCGAAGTAAACTCAGCACCAAAGAAAGCTCATATCAAATTAATGACAAGTGACATCCCCTCTATGAAAATGTTTCGACTCAAACTTGTAGCAGTGGAGTTGATCTACTACATCGCCTCCTCTTGTAGCACATGAGTAAGACACGTGGAAGGATCAAGGAGGGGCACACAGGACCATGGAGGGGTTGTAGCTGGATAAAGTATTCTTCAAAACGATGCCATGCTTTCTCAACATGTAGGTGGATACATGTCTTTGTGGGAAGTGAAAGAAAACAGATAAGAGATGTAAAAACAAATGAATGAAGAACATAGTAAGTTGTAAAAACAAATGAAGGTAGAGATGGATGACAAATGACATATTTTCACGTGGATAAACAAATATCGTGAAAGAAATGTTCACAATATAAATGCAGTACAGTGTAATAAAAGAATGAAAGAAAAATGCGTGCAAAGACAAAATATGAATTAATCCTACTACAATTAATATAATCAATCACACCTACTTTAGAATCAATCGCATCCACTTTTGATTGTTTGATTGAAACCTTTTGATTGTTTGATTTTATTGGGCAAAGAATATGCATTTGCAGCAGAGTATTTTAATATTGTATATGTTGAGATATATATCATTCAATCTAAAACACTTTTAAATCAAATCGTATAAAATCTTATCTAAAACACTTTTAAATCAAATCGTATATATCCTAGCATATAAAACATTAAATGTTATATTGTTGGGTGCATATTGATAAACATCTTACTGTGGCAAACAATATACACCCCTCAGTCTATCTAAAGGTGTTTTAGATCTAACTTTATATATTCCAACATTTAAAGCATTAAATACTCTGCTTAGAAATGCATATTGATAACCTCCTACCATACCTAAAAT
>JZKD02S2217182.1:1205215-1215417 GCA_000966675.3 Picea glauca | reverse complement strand
TTGGTTAAAAGCAGATCATCTGGGGGGGTCCAAAAACCATTTTGGGTCATTGATCAGCGTGCTCGTTTCCTAGCCGCAGATCTTGGCACGCCCTTTATCACTCATTTCGGACACCCCCTTCATTAAAGGCAGAACGGACGAGGGGGTCCAGAATCCAATCTTGATCGTTGATTTAAGCACTCAACCCTGGGCCGTCCAGATGGGCGCAAATGTTATCAGTGATTTCGGATCCCCCCTGGTTAAAAGCAGAACGGTCGGGGGGGTCCGGAATGCTCTGTACATCGTAGATCTGGGCGCCGCGATCAGGTCCGTCGGTATGTGCAGGGAGTATAAATGAGGAGCGGAAAACACATGGGGAAGAAGCTGACAGGATGTTGAAAGAAATGAAGTTCTTTATGAGCTTCCCATGGCACTATGATCGTTATGGGATCATCTCAGATATGAGAGTGAAAAACAAGAACATCCCGTATGTTCATGTGTCCAAGCCCGAAATTGAGAAATTCACCAATCAGACAGTGTGGGTGCCTAACACCTTGGTCGAAGTGGAACAACAGGTTCCCATGACCACTGTGCCACCCACGACCATGCCACAGGTCCCAAAAGAGAAGAGGCTGAGGCAGGATTTATCTCCGCTTGTCACGGAGGTATCGTCAGAAGAGTTCCAGTTGCACACTAAGAGGCCCAAGACAATCTCAGTTCCTGGTCCGTCTGTAGAACAAGAAGCCCTGCCTACCACAGTGAAAAAGCTGGTCATTCCACCCTTCAGTTCAAGCCTCCATAGGGACATTACCCCAGTATTGCCGAAGAAAACCACAGACTCACCTTTGAACGCTCAACCATGCAAGACTGGGCCCAAGTTGAGCATTTTCGAGAAGTACGAGCTGATCAAGAAAAAGAACCAGACCCTTACCAGCAGTACTTACACTCAATTTCAGAAGCAGACGTCAACGACACAGCATAGGTTGTTGTCTGCATTTGACACAGAAAAGGGCAGAATGCACATGGCCTTCCTCCAGGCACAGGTGCAGAGCCCAAGGTGATCATCGACTACAAGAGGGCCACCTTCGAATTCCAGACAAAGGACGTGCACCCAACAGATCAGATGGATCTACACAAGCAGACAGGGGAAATGGTGTTTCATACTTTGGCGCATGCTTCCGCTTCTGCAGCCAAATTGTAGGTGTCACTAAATAATGCTCAAACACAACTCAAGCTGGAGAAGATATCGTCCTTTGCGAAGGACAATAGAATCAAAACTTTGGAGGAGCTGGTCCTTAAGATCGGCTATGACCCTTCGAACGTCAAAGCAGCCGAGGAGATGATAAAGAAGAAGAATTCGGACATTGCTTCCTTGAGGAAACAACTGAAACTCCTGCCCACAGAGGACTCGCAGGCGAAGGAGATAGCAAAGAAAGAAGGCGAGAAGGATGAAATGCTCAAGCTGCTCATGGAGCAGAATGCACAGCTCAAAGAAATGGAAGCTGAAATGGAGAGATTATTGAAAGAGAAAAAGCAGCTGAAGCCCATGAATGTCATTCCATTGAATGCTGTCCCAATTGTAGGAGTGAGCACTGCATCAGTGACAACAATCCCATCCGCAACTCCATTGACATCCGAAGAGAATACAACCAACCTGGCTAAATCCATGGAAAAGATGAACCTGCAAGAGACAGAGATCAACAAGCTTAAAAAGGAAGTGGAGAACCTGCAGGAACTCAAAACTTCTTTCCAGACCAGCAAGGAAAAGTAGGTGACTGAGAAGCTCAAGTAGAAGTTACAGCAACTCCAGAAACAAACAGTGGCAGGAAAGACATTGGCCAAGGTTAAAGAGAGTGTATGGACAGACATCACTAAGTCCATGAATGAAATATGGCCAATGATCCAGATCATGTTCGAGCAGAATGAGTTAGTGCTGAGGAGCAAACAGGCCATTGAGAAGATCAGAGTGGAATTGGGAGACATGCCAACATAGGCAAATGAGATCATCAAGTTCCTCAATTCTAAGACCAGGGAGGAGCTGGAAGAGCTGAAGATTGAAGATAGAACATAGACCATCCTTGAGGTAAAAAGGGTTTTGACCAAGAGAGGATTAATGCTTCAGCAGGAAGAAAAGGTTCAGGCCATGGACTAGGGGGTACAAAGGTTCTTCAGTAAGATTGAGGCCCTCCAGAAGAAAGGTCTACCTGGTCTGAAGGTTATTAATGATAAATTGATGACATTACCATATTACAAGAAGAGATTGGTTGATGCGTCTAAGGAAATTTCAAAGTTTGCAGACATACAACGGAGCATCACCGGTAAGGCATTCTTGGACGCCCTTCATTGGGACATCAGTATCCAACAAAAGAATCAATACATATTCCTCACCAAGCCTACATTCGCCAAGTATAGAGAAATGGACGAAGTGTATCGAAGACTGCTCAAAGTCAACGTGCCCAGTCATCTCAGGTGGGAGGAACTCTGCGATCTGATCGATTAGCAGATGAGCTGTCCAGGTCCACTCAGTTGTCCAGTCAGATGAGGTCGTGCAAAGGCTTCATTAATGGTCTACCCAGAAATCAGCGTGTTGTTATACCAAGTCATCAAGCAGTTCCTAGATTTAGGAAATTGGTTAAATTAGTTAGGCTAAAAATAGATTTAGCACGTCCTGGTCATTTATGACAGGAACGTTTGTAATTTGAGTTATAAATACTTCACCTTTCGAAGTATTGGTTGTTGTTGATCTTCACACCCTGACACTATCAGACTGTAATATTTTTGAAGAGATCTTCCATTAATAAAAAGGAGGCACTTTTACAGGATTCTTGCGTGTATTCACTGGTGATGTTTTCTCTCTAAGTTGAATGATATTCTTGCTTTGTGATCATCTTGTTTTCTAATTCTAATCTTTAAGAGTAACGAATGTTGCAGGATTTATCTCGTATACCCTGTTTCTGACTCGAAGGATTTTAGTGTTTTTCTTTTGGTGTTTTCAATAAAGGAATTCTTAACTGCTTCTTTGTTGAAAGTATCTTTCCCATCTTTTCTGCTCATCATCATTTAAGCTACTAAAAGATCTAGTGATTATATTATCTCGCCCTGTGAAAGTTTTTCCTTTGCGTTTCTGGTTTGTATTTCATATTTTATTAAATGCAGACCCCATAGCCCAATGGATGTGTAGACTGTCTCAACCAATTCAAAAAACACTTTGACAACAAAACCGACCTATTTCTTTACCTAGCCTAATATCTAAAAATTGGAAACATAGCTAAATCATATAGAGAGATCCCTCTCTGAAGTTGGAAGGGCTAGATCCCAGCTTCAAAAGTAGCTGGATAAAGTTACCTTTGTAGATTTCTTCTGTTTTCAACCACTAGGAAATTTACCAAGTGCTAACATAGTGGCGACTCCACTGGGGAAAGAACTAAAAATTGATAATTTCACGTTTTCTTTTCTCTAAAAAGAAAGTTCAAATTTGAGAAGAAAGTAATGTTTAGAGGTTGATTAAACTTTGTACATATTATTTTCATACTCACAAAACTAAAATATATATATATAAAAAACCAAAACGAATTCTGGCTCCCAAGAAAGTTTACACTCGATCTCATCCCAACCCAGAACCCGCGATAGTGACCGATAACCTGGAACAGTTACTCAGGAAAAGGATCTTAGCCGAAGGTGCAGTGACTCATATTCCCCTTCATAAGTCCCTTTCCTTTTCAGGGAAACCTATTACCTCTCAAAACCTTGGCCTTGATACCTTTCCACAACAAAGCATGGTTAGAACACGGTCCGATAGTTTTTTAACTGGAATCATCTTTGACCCAACTGTTTTGCAATCCCGAACCCCTGAAGTTCTGTCTCCCATGACTAAACCGCAAATCACTCCCTCAGTGCTATCCATCCCCTCCTTGTCCTCGTCTTCAGTCGCTACCTCGCCGATCATTCAGGTTGTCGTCCCACCTCCTCCACCCATCATGGCAGCTCGATATGCTCCCTTGGTGTTGGCTGCACCTCTACATGCCATGCCCCAAGACTATCAAACAAGACTTCCAAAGTTCGATGCGACAGGACCCTTGAACGCCCAACAACATGTTGACAAAATTAATGATTATTTTGACCTGCAAGAAGTTGATGAGGCTGACGTTCAAATGAGATTGTTTGCTCAAAGTTTGACAGGTGACATCAAGAAATGGTACAAAGCTTTCCCTGCCACCTCAGTCCCTGACCTTGTCGCATTCCAAAGGAGTTTTCTTGATAGATGGGAGGTAAAGAAAAACCCTCTCCAAATATTTTCAAAATACGAGAATATAAGAAGAAATCAAGGTGAGACGGTACAAGATTACTGCACCCGTTTCAATAACCTGTACAATGCAATTCCAGCCAAAATCAAACCTCCACAGGGCCTGGCGTTGATAAAATTCCCTAATGGTTTTGATGCCGATATGTCATACCAATTAAGAGAAAGAAATTCTACCACCCTGGCAGACATGCAAAAAAGTGATATAAGTGTGGAGGCCAATTTGTTGGAAAAAAGGGCACGTCAGAGGTCAGAAAGGAGAGTCACAATTAAAGAAGAACCTTCAATGTCGACCTCGGATTCCAAATTGGATTCTTTGGCCAAAGCAGTAGAAAGAATGATGGAAAGACTTACTGTGTCTGACAGAAATCCTTCGAGAGAAAATCCACCAGCTCCTCAGGTTCGGAACCCTAACTTTAGGAGAAATCCTCCCCAAATCAGACAGAGAGATCCTAGGGAACAAAGAGAGTAGAGGGGTCCTAATCAGCAGATCAGACCTCTACAAGAAAATTATGTTGATGAAGGGGAAGAAGTAATCAAAGAACTAGAGGATACTCACATAAATCTCATGGGAATTCATGACAACGAAGCTATCTTCCTTACCCAAGAAGAGAAAGAACTTTTTCTTCTCAATCAAACAAAAGTAAGTGAAGAAGCTGAAGATGCAGAATAGCAGGCATTCGAAAATGCCATTTTGGAGGTACACCGACAGTATAATCTGCAGAGTAAGAAGATAGAAGGGAGTTCCCCAAAAAAGGCGATCGAAACAAAGAAGACAGTAGAAACCGAGAAGGCCTCTGATCCAGCTTCCAAGAAGGTTCCTGGGAAGAGCACTGTCGAAGCTCCCGTGAAGAAAAACCTTACTATTATGAAAAGGCCGTCACAGCCCGAGGTTTCACCTATTAATCCCCCGAGTAATTCTGTACAGAAGAATATGGTGGACAAACCAGAATTGATGAGCCAAGGCAGAGCTCCTACACCTTTCAGCCTTGAGGGTGAATTGGCCAAAGTAAAAATTCCCATCCCACTTACCGAGTTGATGAACAAAGACGTTTATCATTCACAGGTGATTAAAGCAATGACCATTGAACCTAACATAGGCACGAAGGCCTTAACCATTGGATCAACAAATCATTCAAACACTGTGAACCTTATTGATGATCAACTCGAGCTTCTTTTCGAACCTGAAGTGGATGGTCGAGATGACACTGGTGAGGTCGCTCCTTTTTACATCAGTCTAAACATACATGACCTGATCTTGCATAACGCTATGTTGGATTCGGGTGCTTCCCACAATCTGATGCCTAAAGCAGTAATGGAGAAACTAGGACTGGAGGTCACCAGACCTTACAAGGATTTACACTCATTCGACTCCAATAAAGTTAGATGTATTGGTTTGATCAAGGACCTATGCATCACCTTGGTTCAGATTCCTGCGAAGAGCATGGTAATGGATGTGGTGGTTGCAGACATCTCGTCGAAGTATGGAATATTGCTATCCCGATCTTGGGGGGCTAAGTTGAAAGGAACCCTGCAGCTAGATATGTCTTATGCCACTATCCTAGTTTTTGGGCAACAAAGAAGGATATATAGAGAAACATTGATGAAGTACATGGTCAGTAGACAAGAAAATCCGCACAACTATCCCCTCTACTCTGCGCATTCCGACTTGGATTCGTTTATTTTGTACAATGATGGTGACACAGGAGAACAAGATACTCAGCTGGTGGAAGATACATCCAGCCAGGACGAAGGCCAAGAAATCATTGAGGTAGCAAGGATGAAGAACGTGATAACTGAAGAGTTACCCGCTGATTTCTGGAGCATGGATTTTGATGGGGCAGTGAGTAAAGAAGGAGCTRRAGYAGRARTCTGGMTGCATAATCACAGAAACAGGTATTCAGAAAACCATTCTTACAAATTAAATTTCCAATGCACTAACAATATTGYTGAGTATGAAGCCTTGATGCTCGGTCTGAAKCTTTTGAAAAGAGTTGGTGCTAAAYAGATTATGGTAAGAGGTGACTYYGAGTTGATAATCAAGCAAATCAAAGGTGAGTACGCTRYRAAACACCCAYRTMTTAGAGCTTATAGGAATKYTKTTCTTGATGCCCTKAGATGTTTCACTGAAGTTGACTTGCAGGTRATGCCRAGRGGRMAAAACATTMTKGCRSACGGATTGGCTAYRTCRGCAGCCACMTGYAAGATTCCTTTYCRCTCGACTCGCCCATACACTGTKGAGGTGAAATGYAGACCAACYGTTCCYGAYAATATCAGGTACTGGCAAGTGTTTGGTAATGATGATCAAATCGAAGACTTTYTGCAGTGTAAAAACRATTTTGAATGTACAAATATAGATTTAGAGAACGAAGATGAAAATGTAAATAGTTCTGATTTTGAAATTGATAGTGTAAATAGCGTAGATTCAGGAGAATTAGGCGATGACGAAATGGATGTCGATGTTTTACATTTGAAAAGCAATGTTTTACCTAGAGGCCTAGTTCCTTTAGAGGACTTGTTTGATTTTAATGACGTAGCCAAAAAACTGAAAATCGAAGCCAATGGACAAGAGGTAGAAGACTGTAATATAGGGACTAAAGAGAAACCCAGGATAGTCAAACTGTCTAAATCATTACCCCCTGAGCAAAAACTCAAATACATTGAGTTGTTCAAAGAATATTTAGATGTCTTTGCCTGGGGTTATGAAGATTTGAAAGCTTACGATACCAGCATCATACAACATAGAATTCCAATAAAAGAAGACCAAAAACTGTTTAGGCAGAAACTTAGGAGGATAAATCCCAAGTTGCTCCCTCTGATAGAAAAGGAAATCAAAAAAATGTACGATGCCAAAATCATATTTCCGCTGCGTTTTTCCAAATGGGTCTCTAATTTGGTTCCTACACGTAAGAAAACCGGGGAAATCAGACTCTGCATAGATTTCCGAAATCTGAATAAAGTCTCCCTGAAGGATAATTACCCCTTGCCGAAAATGGACCACATCTTGCAAAGGGTGGTCAGGTCTAGTCGAATTTCTCTGCTGGACAATTTCTCGGGTTACAATCAGGTCCTAGTTCACCCGGATGACCAAGAAAAAATCACTTTCACCACCCCATGGGGCACTTTCATGTATGTGAAAATGCCTTTTGGTTTGATGAACGCAGGAGCCACATTCCAGAGGGCAATGGATATCGATTTCGTGGAAGAATCGGGTAAGTTTATTGTCGTCTATTTAGATGACGTAACTGTGTTTTCCCGATCTGATGATGAACACATGCGACATCTTAGACGAGTCTTCGATAAATGTAGAAGGTTTGGGATTTCTTTAAATCCTAAGAAAATCCTTTTTGGGTTAGAGGAAGGAAAACTGCTAGGACACATCATCTCCAAGGATGGAATCAAAATAGACCCCAGTAGAATCGAGGCCATACAAAAATTAGAACACCCAAGAAACCTCAAAGAAATACAGTCTTTTATCAAGAGAATAAACTTTCTACGAAGATTCATTCCCAATCTGGCCGAGCTCCTTAAAAACATTACAAATATGATAAAGAAGGATGTAAAAATAAAATGGGACTCCAAGTCCAGACAGTCTTTCGAGCAAGTCAAACGAGCACTCACAAAGGCCCCTATTTTGATCAGTCTGGATTTTACTAAGGATTTCTATCTCTTTTCTTTCGCCTCCGAACATACTATAGCAGCAGTGTTACTGCAAAAGAACAGCGAAGGGTATGAACAACCCATAGCTTTCTTTAGAAAATCATTAAGGGACACTGCTCTGAATTACAAGATATTGGAGAAACAAGCTTTTGCTTTGGTAAAGCCATAAAAGACTTTAGAGTCTATATTCTTCATTCCCACACCATAGCATATGTTCTGAATGCGGTAGTAAAGGACATCTTGACATAGGACAATCCAGATGGAAGAAGGGGAAAATGGATTGTTGTTATTTTAGAATATGATATAGAGATTAAGCCCACGAAACTAATCAAAGGTCAAGGCCTTGCTAAATTAATGGCTGAATCTAACTTCCATGCTCTTGACATGAATTTTCTAGATGTGGCAGATGAACAGGGCGAGATGGCGACTCCAAGCGTGAGAGAGGTATTTCTCAACTCTCCATGGTACACAGGCCTTATATTTGTTTTGCAAAATCTACAAGCTCTCCCTGGTTTGATTAAGACTAAAGCTAGATTTTTAAAGTTGAAAGCCTTAAAATTCTGTATTCTAGAAGGCAATTTGTATTGGAAAGACCCTGGAGGCATTCTGTTAAATTGTTTATTGAAAGATGAAGCTGATAAGGTGTTACAAGAGTTTCATGCAGGAGAATGTGGTGGCCATCTGAACTGGAAGGTCACAGCCAACAAAGTACTAAGAGATAGATTCTATTGGCCCACCCTGTTTGCCGATGTGCATCAAAAGGTAACTGCATGTCATCAATGTCAGTTGTTTGAAGGAAAAATAAAACTTCTCCCTCTACCTCTAAAATCGATCTTAGTTGAGGCCCCTTTCCAGCAATGGGGACTCGATTTCATTGGAGAAATACACCCCCCGTCTTCAGGCCAGCACAGGTGGATTCTCACTGCCACCGATTATTTTACCAAATGGATCAAAGCAGTACTAAGAAGGAAAGCCACCGACTCTGTTATTATCAAATTCCTTGAAAATAATATTTTGTCTCGCTTTGGATGTCCTAGAAAGATTATAATTGATAATGCAGCCGCTTTTCGGTTGAAGAAGCTCATAGATTTCTGCAACCAGTATCACATTGGTTTGGGGCATTCCATAGCCTACTACCCTCAGGGGAATGGGCTGGTAGAATCCTAAAAAAAAACCTTGGTAAATATCATCAAGAAAACATTGCAAGAAAACAAGAAATCATGGCACAACAAGTTGGTGTTCGCTTTGTGGGCTGATAGACTGACCACCAAAAGGTCAATTGGTATGTCACCATACCAGCTGGTCTATGGCACAGAGGCGGTTTTCCCCACTTCTTTAGGAGTCCCTGTCATGAAGTTGCTTCAAGATGTACAAGCTGAGCCAAATGACTCACAGAGAAGGATCAACCAGATGATCCATTTACACTAGTCTAGGGAGGACGTTTTCAACAAGACTCATGTAATCCAAGAAAACATCAAGAAGATCTTTGACAAACGAACCAAGGAAGATGATTTTGAGATAGGAGATTTGGTGTTGAGATGGGATGCCAGAAATGAAGACAAGGGAAAGCATGGGAAATTTGACAGTATGTGGACAAGACCATACATGATCCAAGCTTTCAGGGGAAACAATGCTTTCTTGCTAAACAATGTTGATGGGACAGATCTGCTAGGAGGACCTATGAATGACAGAATGCTGAAGCATTATGTGCCACCTCAACAGAAGATTCGAGTTCTCACTCTCCATTATACATATCATTTTAATTTTCATTTTTCACTTGCATTTTCTGAGTGAAGAACATTAGTCAGTTGGTTGAAGCCAGAAGAGAAGGCCCTAAGTTGCTGACCACTATTTTTCCATTTTTTTTGAGAATAAAACCAATGAAGGCTACTAGGCAGAAATTTTCAAAATGATAGGAACCAGGATTCTTGGCACTTCACAGGGCAAGTACCATCCCCAGGTGGAGCCGTTGTTATCACCCTATAAATTATAGGAATCAACTGGTGACTGGGATATTATCTGTCTCTAGTGTTTTTATTGACAAATGATTTTTCATTCTGCAAATAATTTGAAAAGAAAAGAAAAGAAAAGAAGAAAGAAAAGAAAAGAAAAAAGAAAAAGAAAAGAAAAAAAAGAAAAAAAAAGAAAAAAAAGAAAAAGAGGGCATAAAAGAATTGCAATAAAATCCCCATGCAATAATAGTAACTTGGTCCATACCTTTCAAGCATGGCCAAGTTCTTTTTAAATTTGATGTTGATAGGGT
>JZKD02S2217182.1:1192249-1203743 GCA_000966675.3 Picea glauca | reverse complement strand
AAGGGCATGCCAAGATCTGCGGTCAGAAAATGAGCGCGTTGATTAATGAACCAAAATGGTTTTCGGACCCCCCCGGATGATTTGTTTTTAACCAAGGAGGGGGGGTTCGGAATGGTTATTTCCCCCTGGCGAGCCCCTTGTCATACGTGGTGTCGATTTATTTCCCCGAGTCCCGTCACCATCTGCTATTTGAAAAACCCCCGTCACTTATGGACGTCACCTTCCACTTCTTCCCGAGTCAGTCACATCCCATAACTGCTGTCAGTCCCCTCCCCCCTTTTCACTCATGGAAAGCCCCTTATTGCGACTTTTACCTCCAATCCCTAACCACCACATCACCCATCCATATTTTTCAGCCACTGTCACCTGCCATCTCACCCTCATAGTGATCTGTTGGCCATTCGTTACTGGATAACACACCCGTTATCCAGCTGACCTGTCTCCCGCAACCAACCGCCCCCAGTTTTAAATAAAACTACCGTTATTCCCCCTTACATTCACTATTCACCCATCGCACAAGAGAAATTCACAGATTCCTCCTTCATTACATTCCGTCGCCCTCATCCATAGTCATTCGCCCCCACTAACGTTATGTTTATTGCAGGTACTATTGCAGAAATGGCGCCAAAGCCCAAACAAGCAGAAGGAGAGGAGAATCCATTTCTCTCGCCTCCTATCGACCTGGACAAGATCCCACTGGTTGACAAAGACAGATTAATCGCAGATACCAAATGTGATTTCAATTTCTCAGATCTCCATTCATGGCTCAGGGAAGTGTTCCTGGACCAGAGTGATGAAATTGGACTCTGGGAGTCCAATTTACCCCTCTACCTTTTCCCTCAGATCTACCATTTTCCCAAGTTTTCTCTCAAGTGTCAAGCTCACTATATTCCCGAACAAAGAGTCATCGTCTCCTCTACCGGAGAGACCCTGTTCCTCATCACGCCCGAAGCCATAGACCAGATGATGCAAATTCCCTGAGCCAATTCTACGTCCCCCTTTAACCTGGAAATTCTCACCGAATTGTACCAGAAAATGAATTTTCCCCAACGAGCTCAAATATTCGAACTTTTCCTTCCCACATCCGCTCAATTCCCTTCCACAAATCCCCCTTACCTGTCGTCCATGTTCTCCACTAAGGGAAACCATGTTATTTCTTCCCTTTGTGCTATGTTGGGATACTATTCCGACCAGTGGGTAGATGAGCTCATTCTGGGTTTTCTATCCATTTTCTCCACTGATGAAAAACCCACCACCCAGTTTGATTTCACTATGTTCTTGGCCTATAATATTCACGAGTAGTTCGTGAATTTTGGCACGGAAGGCATGTTCAAATACTCGTCCATACTGGCATACATGTTCATTTTCTTTCAGGTGGATAAGTTTGCATTTTCCATGCAAAAGATGGATGCAGATGGTAGACCTCAGGCGGTCACAGCATGGACCTCATTGCTGAAGCAGAACTCCACAGAGTACATCTTCAAGGCATTCATCAATCTGTTCTACCACCCTGTGGTAAGCATGCTGAGCGACAGGCCCGAGCCTCGAATAAACAACGAAGTCCAGAGAATCCTACATCTCTCGGACAACACAAAGACTGGGGATTGGTACCTGTACCAAAATCATACCGAGATCAGAGTATACAGTTGTGAGTTGGCACCATATAAGCTGCCCAAATATTTTCATGTCAGAATCTTTGCATTAGAATATATAAGGCAGATTATGAATTCAGATGATATCCATTTTGTATCATTAAAGAAAAAGCAGCAGCTTCGAATCAAGGGGCAGATTGGCTCCTTCATCTGTAACAGTCGGGGCGCCGAGGAAGTAGCTGACAGGAGGTTGAAAGAAATGAAGTTCTTTATGAGCTTCCCATGGCACTATGATCCTTATGGGATCATCTCAAATATGAGAGTGAAAAACAAGAACATCCCGTATGTTCATGTGTCCAATCCCGAAATTGAGAAATTCACCAATCAGACAGTGTGGGTGCCTAACACCTTGGTCGAAGTGGAACAACAGGTTCCCACGACCACTGTGCCACCCACGACCATGCCACAGGTCCCAAAAGAGAAGAGGCTGAGGCAGGATTTATCTCCGCCTGTCACGGAGGTATTGTCAGAAGAGTTCCAGTTGCACACTAAGAGGCCCAAGACAATCTCAGTTCCTGGTCCGACTATAGAACAAGAAGCCCCGCCTACCATAGTGACCAAGCCGGTCATTCTACCCTTCGGTTTGAGTCTCTATAGGGACATTACCCCAGTATTGCCGAAGAAAACCACAGACTCACCTTTGAACACTCAGCCAGGCAAGACTGGGCCCAAGTTGAGCATTTTCGAGAAGTATGAGCTGATCAAGAAAAATAACCAGACCCTTACCAGCAGTACTTACGCTCAATTTCGGAAGCAGACGTCAATGACACAGCATAGGCTGCTATCTGCATTTGACATAGAAAAGGGCAGAATGCACATGGCCTTCCTCCAGGCGTAGGTGCCAGAGCCCAAGGTGATCACCGACTACAAGAGGGCCACCTTCGAATTCCATACGAAGGACATGCACCGAGCAGATCAGATGGATCTACACAAGTAGACAGGGGAAATGGTGTTTCATACTTTGCGCATGCTTCCGCTTCTGCAGCCAAATTGCAGGTGTCACTGAATAATGCTCAAACACAACTCAAGCTGGAGAAGATATCGTCCTTTGCGAAGGACAATAGAATCAAAACTTTGGAGGAGCTATTCCTCAAGATCGGCTATGACCCTTCGAACGTCAAAGCAGCGGAGGAGATGATAAAGAAGAAGAATGTGGACATTTCTTCCTTGAGGAAACAACTAAAACTCCCACCCACAGAGGACTCGCAGGCGAAGGAGATAGCAGAGAAAGAAGGCGAGAAGGATGAAATGCTCAAGTTGCTCATGGAGCACAATGCACAGCTCAAAGAAATGGAAGATGAAATGGAGATATTATTGAAAGAGAAAGAGCAGCTAAAGCCCATGGAATTCATTCCATTGAGTGCTATCCCAATTGCAGGAGTGAGCACTGCATCAGTGACAGCAATCCCATCCGCAACTCCATTGACATCCCAAGAGAATACAACAGACCTGGCTAAATCTATGGAAAAGATGAACTTGCAGGAGGCAGAGATCAACGGGCTTAAAAAGGAAGTGGAGAACCTGCAGGAACTCAAAACTTATTTCCAGACCAGCCTCTCCAAGGAAAAGTAGGTGACTGAGCAGCTCAAGCAGGAGTTACAGCAACTCTAGAAACAAACAGTGGCAGGAAAGACATTGGTCGAGGTTAAAGACAGTGTATGGACAGACATCACTAAGTCCATGAATGAAATATGGCCAATGATCTAGATCATGTTCAAGCAGAATGAGTTGGTGCCGAGGAGAAAACAGGCCATTGAGAAGATCCGAGTGGAATTGGGAGACATGCCAACACAGGCAAATGAGATCATCAAGTTCCTCAATTCTAAGACCAGGGAGGAGCTGGAAGAGTTGAATATTGAAGACAAAACAGAGACCATCCTTGAGGTCAAAAGGGTTTTGACCAAGAGAGGATTAATGCTTCAGCTGGAAGAAAAGGTTCAGTCCATGGACCAGGGGGTACAAAGGTTCTTCAGTAAGATTGAGGCCCTCTAGAAGAAAGGTCTACCTGGTCTGAAGGTTATTAATGATAAACTGATGACAATACCAGATTAAAAGAAGAGATTGGATGATGTGTCTAAGGACAGTTCAAATTTTGCAGGCATACAAGGGAGCATCACCAGTAAGGCATTCTTGGATGCCCTTCAGTGGGACATCAGTATCCAACACGAGATTCGATACATATTCCTCACCAATACTACATTTGCCAAGTATACAGAAATTGATGAAGTGTATCAAAGACTTCTCAAAGTCAAGGTGCCTAGTCATCTCAGGTGGGAGGAACTCTTCGATTTGATCGATTAGCAGATGAGTTGTCCAGGTCCATTCAGTTGTACAGTCAGATGAGGTTGTGCAAAGGCTTCATCAACGGTCTACCCAAAAATTAGCGTGTTGTTACACCAAGTAATCAAGCAGTTCCTAGATTTAGGAAATTGGTTAAATTAGTTAAGCTAAAAATAGATTTAGCACATCCTGGTCATTTATGATAGGAACGTTTGTAATTTGAGTTATAAATACTTCACCTTTTGAAGTATTGGGGGTTGTTGATCTTCACACCCTGACGCTATCAGACTGTAATATTTTTGAAGAGATCTTCCATTAATAAAAAGGAGGCACTTTTACAGGATTCTTGCGTGTATTCACTGGTGATGTTTTCTCTCTAAGTTGAATGTTATTCTTGCTTTGTGATCATCTTGTTTTCTAATTCTAATCTTTAAGAGTAACGAATATTGCAGGATTTATCTCATATACCCTGTTTCTGACTCGA
Organism: Picea glauca; assembly: GCA_000966675.3. NCBI lineage: Eukaryota > Viridiplantae > Streptophyta > Pinopsida > Pinales > Pinaceae > Picea > Picea glauca. The sequence continues at coordinate 1,199,327 of JZKD02S2217182.1, read as the reverse complement.
AGGATTTTAGTATTTTTCTTCTGGTGTTTTCAATAAAGGAATTCTTAACTGCTTCTTTGTTGAAAGTATCTTTCCCATCTTTTCTGCTCATCATCATTTAAGCTACTAAAAGATCTAGTGATTATATTATCTCGCCCTGTGAAAGTTTTTCCTTTGCGTTTCTGGTTTGTATTTCATATTTTATTAAACGCAGACCCCATAGCCCAATGGATGTGTAGATTGTCTCAACCAATTCAAAAAACACTTTGACAACAAAACCGACCTATTTCTTTACCTAGCCTAATATCTAAAAATTGGAAACATAGCTAAATCATATAGAGAGATCCCTCTCTAAAGTTGGAAGGGATAGATCCCAGCTTCAAAAGTGGTTGGATAAAGTTACCTTTGTAGATTTCTTCTGTTTTCAACCTCTAGGAAATTTACCAAGTGCTAACAGGGAGTTACACCTAACCCTAGTGCATCTTTTGATAGACTAGACGAAGTATTCATGTGGTTAAATATTCCGAAAAGTCAAAATTAGGGTTTGGCTGCTACCAAAAAATAAAAAAACTTGAAATTACATATCCAAATGTGCACAGATCAAGTTTCGGAGGTCAAATCTTGGAATTCTCAGAAACAACCAACACCAGTAAACTCGCCTCATCCCAATGCATCTTATGGTAAGGTCTGTTTCATTTTTTGAGCACTTTCAATTTTGGTCATTTTTTTAGTCTTGGGGTCAAAAATGCCTTCAAGCACCAAGCTTAATGAAAAGTTAACAGGTGAGGAAAATTTTGGTGCCTAGAAATACAAAATTGGTCTCATTCTCGAAGAGAATGACCTTGTGCAATTTATAAACAATAGTTTTTCCGGAGCTAGAAGTAAATGAGGACAAAGAGAAGTATAAGAAGGACATGATTAGGGCAAAGAGAATAATTGCAGATTCCATCAAAGACCACTTGATCTCTCAAGTGTCTTCCAAGGATACCCCGAAGGAAATGTTTGATGCCCTATCTAGGATGTATGAAGGAAGAAAGATTAACAAGAAGATGAACTTGAGAACCCAACTCAAGAATGCTAAAATGCAAAAGGGAGAAATAATTCAAGATTATTTTTCTAGGGTTTCTCAGTTCACGGAACAACTAGAAGAAATCATAGATAAGGTAGATGAAGGTGAAATTGTGATGACTTCTCTCAATGGTCTCACAAGACCTTGGAATGATTTTATCCAAATAGTGTGTCCCAAAAAAGAAAAACTTCAATTTGATAGTTTATGGGAAGAGTGTTTTTAGGAAGAAGCAAGAGTTGTAAACAGAGAATCCATTCTAAGAGAAGATGAATATCAAGCTCTAGTTTCTCATGCCAAGAAAGGAAGGGGAAGGAGGGAGACTCACTTTCATAAGGAGACTCACTCTCATAAGGAGCCTCACTCTCCTAAGAAATTTCAGAAGTACCAGAAAGGACAAAGGAGGCAAAGGGATTTCTCCTCCTACAAGTGCTATCATTGTGAAAGGATGGGACACATTGTTAAAAATTGTCCTCTCAAGATAAAAGAATACAAGAAGAAAAATAACAAAATACATCATGCCCATGTAACCGAAGATGATGAGCCACCCAAGAAGTCATCTAGAGAAGAGATAGAAGAATATGTTTTTTTTTCATCTCTCTCCGGAACTGTGACACCTGTGAACGATACTTGGCTCATATATAGTGGTTCTTCCAAGCACATGACAGGTAACAAGAATACTCTCTCCATCCTTGAAGAGAAGAAATCCCCCCAAAAAATCTCACTTGGAGATGACTATCAGTATCCAATCAAAGGAATATGAGAAGCCACTTACAATCTTGATTCAAGAACTCCAATAAGGATGAAGGATGTACTTTATGTACCAGGTTTGAGGAAAAATTCACTTTCTATTTTTTCTTTAGACAATAAATTTTTTCAGGTTTCATTTGTAGATGGTAAAGTTCTTATGTGGTCTAAAGGAAAAACTATAGAAGATGCATTCGTTATTGCAATAGAAGAAGGTGGCTTGTACAAATTAAAAGGTCACTAAAATGCAACCTTAACACACAGTACTATAAGTCTATGTGAACTTTGGCATAGAAGACTTGCTCACATTAACTACAAATCCCTACCACATGTAAGCAAGGTAGTAATAGGTTTACCAGAGTTAAAGTTTGATCATGAAGGTGTATGTAAAAGATGTGCACAAAGAAATATTACAAAGAATCCTTTTCCGAAAAGTGACAAAAAAGTAGATGGAATATTGGATATTGTTCATTCATATGTATGTGGTACAATGCCATCAACTTCATTAAGTGGGTATGCATACTATGTCACATTTATTGATGATTACTCTCTTAAGACTTGGGTTTACTTTTTAAATCTAAAAGATGAAGTGTTTGAAAAATTCAAAGAGTTCAAAGATTTAGTAGAAAACCTCTTCGAGAAGAATATTAAGATAATCAGATCAGATAATGGAGGAGAGTACACTTCAAATGAATTCAAAGACTTTTGTAGAGATGCCAGAAATAAGAGGGAGCTCACCACTCCTTACAACCCACAACATAATGATGTAGTTTAGAGAAGGAATCGAACAATCATGGAAGCAGTGAAAGCCATGATCCATTGTCAAGATCTTCCAATGCACTTATGATTGAAGCAACCAGAAAAAAAATATATGTCTAGAACAGAATATCCCATAGTGCACTTGGATTCAAGACTCCCGAAGAGATGTTCATCAGAAAGAAGCCAGAAGTCAGCCATCTCAAAATATTTGGTTGTCCAGTATATTTACATATTCCGAAAGAGAAGAGAACCAAGCTATATCCTTCCAGAAAGAAAGGAGTATTTGTTGGATACTATGATGTCTCTAAGGCCTTCAAAATATACATCCCAGGTTACCGTCAAATTGAGATCAGCCGAGATGTTACTTTTGATGAAGATGTAACTTTCAGCAGATCAAGGAAATGTCAATTGGAAGAATTCTATGAAGAAGCACTTGTATCTCCCAAAGTTGCAGAACCTAACAAGGAAGTTGCAGTTACTCATGATGATGTTATACCAGAGGATCATGATATGGTGGAACCTTAGTAACCACCTCATGGGATCATCTCTCACAAGAGGAAACTAGCTTGGGCACGTTGGATCATTCAATATGCAGATACGCATGGTGCTCCTGAAGGAACCATGAGAAAAAGCAAGAAGACTAACCCATACTCCAGTTATGTGGCTTTGATGTGCGATCTCATTAATAAGGAACCTACTTTCTTTGAAGAAGCTACTCAAAAGAAGGAATGGATGGATATCATGACTGAATAATACCATTCTATTATGAATAATGATGTGTGGGAAGTGGTTCCCAAACCATAAAACAAAGATGTAGTATATTCTAAATGGATATTCAAAATAAAACATGCAATAGATGAAAGTATTGAGAAATACAAAGCAAGATTTGTGGCTCGTGGATTTTCCTAGAAAGAAGGCATTGATTATGAAGAAACCTTTGCTCCAGTAGTAAGATACACATCTATCAGAACCATCATGGCATTTGCAGCCAATATGAAGTGGAAGTTACACCAAATGGATGCGAAAACAACCTTATTGAATGGTGCTATTGAAGAAGAAGTGTATATAGAACAACCACCAAGTTTTGAAGTACAAGTCAATAAGACTCATGTCTGCAAGTTGAAGAAGGCTCTGTATGGTTTGAAGCAAGCTCCAAGAGCTTGGTATGGCAGGATTGATAGTTTTCTGAAGAGCTTGGGATTTACCAATAGTAAAGTTGATCCCAACCTTTACTTTAATATTGTGGATGATGGATCGGCTATATTGTTGCTATATGTGGATGACTTATTCTTGACAGGTGAAGAAAAGCTCATCACAAATTGTAAGGAGAAGCTTGTTGCTGAATTTGAAATGAAGGATCTAGGCCCTATGCACTATTTCTTAGGTCTTGAAGTATGCCAGATCCCATAAGATATTTTCCTTAATCAATGAAAGTATGATGTGGAAATTCTAAAGAGATTCGACATGATGGACTGTAAAGCTATGTCCATTCTTATGGAGATGAAACTGAAGTTATTGGTTGATACTTCGTCAGAAATAGTTGATGTTAATCTATATAGACAAATGATTGGTTTGTTGATGTATCTGATGGATACCATACTAGATATGCTTTGATGTGAACACCTTGAGTCAGTATATGGTGGAGCCCGACATGTTCACCTTGTAGCTGCAAAGCATGTGATACGATACCTTAAGGGTACGTTGGACTATGGCCTTTGTTTTACTGGAGATTGTGATTTCAAATTGTGTGGCTATACTGATTCAGATTGGGTTGGAAATGCTTCAAACAGAAAAAGAACTTCAGGATGTTGTTTCAGTTTGGGGTCAGCCATGACTTTATGGAAAAGTAGGAAGCAATCCAATATTGCTCTCGGTACTGAAAAAGCAGATTGCATTGCAACATGCTCTGCCGGCTGTGAATCCATATGGATTCAGAAGTTGTTGAAAGGTATATTTGACATAGAGATGGATGCTACCATGATATTTTGTGATAACCAGAGTTGCATAAAGAGGTCATAGAACCCAATGTGCCACAATAAGTTGAAGAACATTGAGATACAATACCACTACATTTGTGACTTGGTACATAAGGGAGTTGTTAAGCTCCAGTATGTTGGCACAGATGAGCAAGTAGAAGATGTGTTGAATAAGCCTATGTCCCGTGTGAAGTTTGAGTACTTTCGAGACAAGCTTGGTGTAGTCCGAAATAACTTCCCTCGAAAGGGGGAGTGATGTTAATGATACTACGGTATCCTGACCATCAACAGGGAAATTCGTTAGGATTTATATCCTAGGGGATTGATCATCCCTTGACAGATCTTGTAAGGTCCAAATGGACGGTCTGTCGGAGTGCCTATGTATGTATATACTTGTTGTGTTTAGTAGTGTGGTAGCTCGTTAGGATTTATATCCACTGGATTTTATTATCCCTGGACAGATCCTGTAAGGTCCGAATGGATGGTCTGTCGGAGTGCCCACAATTGTTGTTGTTACTACTGTTGTTGATGCTCATGTCTCATTTTGTTTCCATTGAAGTTGATGTTCCAACTTCATGTTTTTGATGATGATGATGTTACTCTAGCTCCATGTTGCAGATGATGATGATGCTCATTTTCTACTGATGTTGACGATGAGAAAAACTTCTAATGATTTATAGATATGACATACAATGTTCTCGATGTTGATGACGATATCTCCTCCTATTGATGGTGTATAAAGTCCAGTCAGTTGTTATTAATGTTGTCAGTACAATACCCTTCTTGTTAATGGGGAGTGTTGAGATATTGTAACTTTGAAGAATATTCTACCTAAGAAGGAATGTTGAATAATATTATTATATTATATTTATCAATTAGGCCTTATTGTGCCTTTTTAAAAGTCGACCCTTTTGTGCCTTGAAAATTAAATGTAAATTAAGAGGGTAAAGTGACAGGTTGGCCCAGACCTAATTTTAGGCTAGCCATACCGCTATTTATAAGGGAGGCGAGTGCCTCATTTGGAAACACTCACCAACTAGCTCTATAGTGCGCAAGTCTTGGAGGAGAACCTTCTACAACTAGGGGTGGTGTCAATGAGGGTTGTGTTCTATCTCTTGGTATCTCTTGGTTAAGTGGTGCGCTACTCTTCCTAGTGAAGGATTAGAGGAGGATATTTTGTTTGGTTTTTGTTATATCTATATTGAGGAAGTTTTTGCTAGGTTTTCTTCCCCATGAGGGTTTCCCAGAATAAAATTTTGTGTACCTTGTGATTGTGTTTCTTTCAATGATCCTTCTATGATGTTGATGTATTAAATACTCATGTACTTTGGATATAACTTAATAACAACATTAAAACTTAAAAAAAACTCGACCTCTCGACTCATAAACTCACCCAACACATAAAGAAATCACCTCCTTTAACCAAAAACTCATCCTTCCCACAAGACAAACTCAACCATAGAGAAAAATACTCAGCCTCCAATGAAGAAATCAACTATAAACAAAGAAAATATCAGCTACAGGAAGATGAACTCCGTCACAAGTGAAGAACATTAAGAATATATGAATGATATCCTCTCAATGACCAGCTAGGGTGGATAGTATCACCACCAAAACCAATCTCAAATCTCTCTAGGGTTTTTTGTCCCAAGAGCCAAAGCCATAAGAGCTCTCTCAATTTCAGTTTTGGAAAAATAACAAATGCATAATGAGAGAGGGAACCCTCATTCTCCTTTTATCTCGTTGTTGACCCTTTTTGGACCCTTCTACCCTTTTAACAAAGTAAAGTGACTTTATAAATTTAAGTCACTTAAAACACCCATTTTTATTAATTATTCAATGTCTCTTTTAAAAAGTTACTTTTCAGCCCTTATGACATTAAATAATTAATCAATCCCCCTTTTCCCACTAACTATAGCCTACGGGAATCACTTAGGATATTATGTCAATCTCCTAGAGAGCTCATTTGGAAAGGAACATTATAGTCCTCCCTTCCTGAGATTGATTGTCCTCCAGAAACTGCAAGTTAGGATGTTGCGAGATTTGGTCACTTTCCCATGTGGCATCTTCTATTGGAAAACCTCTCCACCTGATGAGGTACTCTTGGATCACCCTGTTACACAGTCTCCTCCCCCGTACCTCCAAGACCTCCTTAGGAACCAATGCTAATTGCCCCTCCTCATCCAATGGGGGTAATTCAGTTGAATAAGTGACCTGTTGTCCCAATGCCTTCTTGAGGCATGAAACATGAAACATGTTGTGAATTTTACTTCCCTTCGGTAATTTCAGCTCATAAGCTACCTCACCAATCCTCCGAACCACTTTGTAGGGGCCATAAAAGAGGAGCTTAATCTTTTTTTCACCACTTTTCTTTAGTAAATACTATCTGTATGGTTGTAATCTCAATAACACCAAGTATCCCACTTCGAAAGTGCGCTCGACCCTATTCTTATCCGCATAGATCTTCTACTGATTCTAGGCCATCTATAAATTATCCTTGAGAGTCTTGAGGATGTCTTGACTTTCTTAGATCCAATCCTTGCCTTTGAGA
>JZKD02S2217182.1:1161916-1175012 GCA_000966675.3 Picea glauca | reverse complement strand
GCTCTTCCTTGTGCCGATCATCGTGATTATTTTTGGGTTTGACAATGGGGTCGTCTGACCTCTCTAGTGCACCCATGTTTCAAAGGGAAGATGGGTGTGCTACTTGGGATTGCTCCCAAGTTGCCCTACCCTTGCCCAAACACAACCCAAATATTTGTCTTCCGTCGTAAGGGAAGAAGGATGTGTGCCCTCTTGGGCTCATACGTCACCATTGTGCCCCATGGTGCTCTTGCCACACCCAAATGTCTTTGTTTTCCCAACCGATCATTTCCTCCTTGTGCTCTTCATTTGTTCCGTTGTTCCTGAGATTGATTCTAAGGCTCAAAGAATAATGTCAAGAATCAAAGGTTTTAAAATGGAGTATTTTGTAAGTGATTTTTCTACCTTCAATTTTTTGATAAATAATCTTTAAATGAAATTAATAATAAGATAGTATAGAGGCTGTATCTCATTATCTGAGTCGCAATTATAATGTCAAATGATGTAGAAATGATTTACAAAACTGTTAAAACAAAGTCAGGTATCAATTACAGATAAGTCTCACCTTGTTTGTAGCAGAAGAAAAGTAGAAGATGCACCCTTGAACAAGATATAAAAATGCAGTAATTCACATAGATCACAGGTCTTGTTTTACTCACAGTAATAACAGAGGAAAATTTGTTTACTGAATGAAATCCTGGTATAATATGATCACAGTAGATGTAGTACTAAATTGCAATCAATCACTCTTCAAAAATTATACAAAGAAATTCAGAGAAATGGAAACACAGAGGAAACACATAACTCAAATTGAAAAAAACTTAGAATCTATGTCTGCACTTGTATTAATACTCAAAAGAGTTTCTCTTTTACATTCGGCAAGAAGCAACCTCAAATAGATCTAAAATCTATCTATTTATACAAAATTTGTCACAACTGAAAACCATTGGACTTCACACAATATATGACTAAAAATAGAATACATCCAAATAAAATAATAGTATGCAAAAAAATTTGAGCTTTGCTGCTGCTTCCTCTGTCTCTTTGTCTACTTGTAGATGTGCTCGTTTTCCTTTGATCTTCAAGCTAGGTACCCCTGTCCATTAAGGCCACCACAATCATTTGGCTTACTGTCTTTTCCATTTGATCTCGTTGTCATCTGTCTCTTCGGATGCGTTCACTGGGATAAAGAATTGTAGTTGAAGACATGGGGGGGGGGGTAATTAGATGAGTGGCTCAGCATTGGCTCGTTATGGGATGGTTAATGGTTACAGGGAACTGTAATTGTTCACAAAAAGGATGATGGGGGAACAAGTGTCTAATAAGGAGGTGGGATGAGTGGATGAAAGAATGCAGGTGGTAGGGATAGATGGGGTAAGTGACAGTTGGAGGGTGAAAGGTAGAGTGGGTGGAGAAAGTGGAAACTGTACATGCTCTTTCATTTTCTCCCAGCTACACTAGATTTTCCATGTTCAATGCATTGGGTGCACTTGTCCATCAATGCTACTACAAATCTTGAAGGCTTAATCCTTTCATTTAATTCAAAGGAAAACATATTCTTCTGTATTTGGGGCAACTTCTCTTGGATTTTGTTCACTTCTTGAACTGTAACCTGATATTGTGAACTTGTATTAACCAACCATTCATTGATTTTAAGTAAATTAATCTGGCTCATCTCTTGGATGGCTGTCTAAGTATTTTCCTTGTTCCTTCTAGAGCTTTGCTGGTTCATTTCTATCTCAATCTGCCCCAAGGCCTCTGAGATATTATTCCCTTCGAACTCAATCAACCATGGATGATTTTAGGGGCTAAATTTCGCTCGTGAGCTATTTTTCCATGGTTTTTCCCAAAATAAGATTCACTATTCTAAAAATAATTCGCCCAAATTCTAAAGGATAAAATTATTTTACTTTAAAAATCGCCAAAATTTTATACAAACTATATAAAATCCTTAGACATTTGAATATTTTTACAAAAATATCGCTAAACATTTTATAGTTGGCATATGAAGGATTAGTAAGATTCGCTAAGGTTTCTACATTTTAAAATAAATTTTCATCTTTAAAATCATCCCTACAATCAACTTTTTGTTTATTGAAGATAATGCCTCTAAACAAGTCTCTTTTACATCTCTAGAAAGTTTCTTGCCTTCTTCCAGATTTGTTTCCTAGGCTTTTAGGGCCATTTTGCCTCTTACTTGTTCAGAATGAGAGAGAAGGGGAAGACCAGAGGTATTAGCTCTCTTCTTCCATATGAGAACCTCTTGAAAATTAGACCAGGCTGTGTGGACCTCTTTTTCCTTGACATAAATATTTTTTAGGGAAAGGTCTACTGCTTGATAGCATTTTTGAATAGCATCTACTTTTTGATAGAGCTCTTACCGGGAAAATTACAGCTTCTCGTTGATTTCTTATGCTTGTGTTTTGAAGGAAGAAATATCTATCATTGTATTCTCTGTTAGAGTCAATCTAGCCTGCAACTACTCAATCAAATCGTCATGCCGAGTGATCAAAACTTGTCTGGTCTGTGAACTCTGGTAATGTATCTCAAGGTTATCCTGTAACTGCTTAATTTGATGTTGATGACTAGCCTTGATTTGTTCAATGTCCTAGTTCATCCTACTTCTAACACTCTTCTCTGTACTATATATCTCATTCTGCAATTTCTCTACCAAGAGGCATTTATGTCGTAGTTGTTCAGTTAAATTGTCCACTGACCATTGATTGGCAGTGGAAACAACCCCTAATGAACCTGCAACTTCTTTCGCAAACTCATGACCATATTGGTCTTTCCCATCATACACTAGTCTTTGCCTCTTAGTGACTACTCCATCCTTTTGGTGAGATTCTCTTTTCACGATAGATTTTCGTTTCTTGTTGAAAACGAATATGAGGGAGGCATCTCTTCAGGAAAGATAGGGGTAAGATCACCTACAAAAGTGAGTTCTAAACTAAGATTTCTGAAGATGGTTTGTAAAGGGGTTAATGATGTAATGGGAGAAGTAATTTCCATGGAATGTTGTTGTCATGTTGTATTTGGGGTGCCAACAAAAGTAGCTGGCATTGAATGAGGAACATCTTATCCCGGATTCATGAAAGCTTTGAATCGAGCTAAAACTTGTGGATCATTCAGTCCTGACAGTGATGCTCTTATTTCATGAAATAACACTTATGGTCTTTTTGGGACTTCCTCAAATTTGTGCTTAGCGGACTTCCTCAACTTAGGAATCCATCTTGTTGGTCAGGAGGCAGAGTTTGGAATCTGCTTCGGACTTCCTCATAATATCTAGCTCCCCTGAACATTTCGTCATAAGGAGAATTCTCATGGATGTATCGCTTCATCTTAAACTGAGCCAAATGATTTTACACTATCTTATGTGGATCATGCTTCTTGAATTTGATGTCTACTAATTTGAAATCTTCCAGGGATGCGGCCTCAAATTTAGAGTGACCAAAATCTAATAATGTGAACATGCCAACTTGAATGGGAAAAGTTGGTCAAAATGTTTTCTGAGCTGCTTTCAACTCCTTGCTGATACCTCCTGCTACTGTCTAGTATGCCACTTCTCTACACAGCATCCTGTCGGGTAAGAACTGTGGAAGGGCATGAGGAGGAATGGAACAACCAAACACTCTGATATAGGAGAAATTCTCCTCAATGAACCAGTCTACAAATTTTCCTAAGTTCCCCATAATATTTTCTGAAATTATGGGTGACAGGTGGCCGTAGATAGCTATGTGAACTGGTAACACCACGTTGTGACAGATTTTGTAAAATAAATCTTTGGCATTTTCTTCCCATAATTTGGAGTGATAAAAATGTATTGGCTCAGAACTGCCCGGGGTCCAACTCGAGTTCATCAGGGGAAAATGGGTCATGAAAAAAATGGCATCCATAACATATGCTGACATGTAAAAAGGGGTAGGATGCCCTTTTGATTTTGTTGATTTATACTCAGCCATTTCCTTGGCCAAATTATCAAATAGAATTTTAGCCCAATTGAAGGTATAACCCTCAGCTACTTCATTCATGATGGCTATCCACTCAACTGAGAAATGTGTAGGGTTCTTCTTTTCAAACATGAGATAAAGCATCATGGCTATATACAACATATGAGCGTCTAAATATGTCATGGCATATATACCATGAGCGTCGGCTCTGAATTTTTCTAGATGTCCCCACCAGGTATTGACTATATCATGACCATTTTTACCATATTGAGTGCATTCCCTTCTCTCAAAATCTAGAAGAAATGCATTGTAAATGTATTTAGGGGCATGGGAAATCTTGTACATTACTTGTAGGTTTTTTGGTCAGAAAGAGACGACGACGACCTGCTAGTGGTTGATGATGCTCCTGGTTTGGATGTCGACATGTTCCAAAGCCCAATTTATCATATCATTGTAGGGAATAATTCTGGGTCGTGCAACGATCTTATGCAGTTCCGACTGTGCTACAAATATAAGCTTAGCTGCAAAAGACTCATCGTCTTCCTCGGCAGAGTCGTCTGGATAGTTAATAATCTCATGCTCCAAGATATCGAACAAGATATCGAACACCTGCTTCCAAGTTTTAATGGCATCCGCAACTCGCGGAGTTGTGTTTGATAGAACATCTGCGTTTGGATTTGAATCATCACAGATGCATCAAGATTCTTTGTAGCTTTTCGTGGTGCCATAATCCTCAAGGAAACAAAATTAGCCTACCTGTGACAAGAGAAGTCTGTAAGATCTACACTGAATAAAAAACTACTAATTGCAAATGGTAAAAACGATTTTGAAATTCAAAGTGCTTTATTCAAAAATTCTATCGATCTTCGTATAGCTCTACTGACGAAGAATTTATTAAACTTAATGGATTTCATTACCTGGTGATTCAAAATCTTTATTTGAAATCATTAACCTTAATCAATCATAAATATCATTAATACTTCGACGGTTTGCGTTCGAAAGTTTTGGATGTGACAGGGTGGAAATCTCCCAAAGTCTGAATTCGCGGAGGAGTTAATCTCTAAGTAATCACTTTTATGTCTTAATTAATCATGTTTTAAAAACGTTGTATTAACTTTAAGTATTTTGGGAGTTCAGAATTCAGAAGTTTTGAATATAGCACAAGGGAAATTTTCCGAAGTCTGAAACTGCAAAGTGATTAATTAACACTTAATCATGACTAATTAAAGTTGTTAACTACTTTCTTAACTCTTTGAAACCCTTTTTTGATTTTGTAATTACTTTACTTCGACGCTTTGATACTATGGGGATTGTGAAATCAAAAGTCCTGGAGAGCAATCTCTCAGAGTGATGTGGCAGAGATGAGGTCATTCTGATGATGTGTCAAGGAAAGAGAGGTGCCACGTGTCAATTGAAAACGTGCAAATCATCTGACTTAAATGTAAAAAGTAAGTTCCACGTGTCAACCCAGGAAAAGAATTTTAAAAGACACGTGTCCTATGACTCATGTTCATAAGTCCTTTAGGAAAATTCATGAGTGGCTATCTTCGGGACTTCGGAGTTTCAGGGTTTTCGTTGTTTAGGTTTGCTAGAATACCTGAAGCACGAATGACTGTTAAAGGATTTCTTTTAAAACTTAGGAGGATTCAAATCTTCAGAGATCATTAGGACCATTCAATCAAATTAGAGTAACTCATTGATAATAAATACCACAAGCGCCTTATTGATGAATAACAACCAATGGATTTATTTTAGTTTTAAAAGGCCACTTTCTAAGTTTTTTGCTTTTTTGGGTAAAATTTTATTTCTAAGAGGTAAAATATATAAAGCTCAAAAGCTCAAAATTATACGTGTTCTAACATAGGCTCCATTTGGGGATTGCAGCTCCCTGTGAGGCACGAAAGAACAATAGACCAAGTGACTTTATTGGGTAAATGGAGTCATTATTTCTTTTTGAAAAACATTTTCCAGTTTTATTTAAGAATTAATCATACATAGAAAAACGAACTTAACCAAATCTCAAAAAGCCTTCAAAACATACTTAATGATTGATCTCAAGTTAGGATATTTAAAATTTCATTTTCCTAAAACTGATTTTAGAATTGTTTAAGATAATCAAAATATATTTAACTAAAATATCAGTCTTCGATCAAATTTGTTCGCTTCAAGGTTAAGCAGATGTAACCATTTATTTAGGGAATCCCTAGTTGGTTCAGGATGTAACTATCACCAGAAAGAGAACTAGATAATAGAGTATGGTATATGGATATGTATGACATCCTTACAGATATCATAGATATTTCTTCACTTCCAGTGAGCTTGTTCAATACCTCGATGAAGTTATCTACTTCTCCGATTGAATTTCCTTTCACCACTTCAATTAACACTTTCGCATTTTGCTGAGATGAGGGCAATCAATATATGAATTTCCTTTCATCATCTCTTTTGGAAAAGATGGGGGCAATCAAATTATGAATTTCCTTTCACCATCTATCTTATATTTTAATATTTTGAAGTGGGGGCAATCAATATGTATGTAACATACAAGGGATGATATCTGTTCAAAATTTTTGAAAAGAAGGTTTGCCAACAATTTTAAGAATACTCTGAAACTAACTTTCTTCCAATTTTCAATACACCTTTGCCTATAGGAATTTTTTTTATGGGCATCTTAATCTTTCAGGGATCAACCTTGAGCAAATTAGTCAATTTAAATTCTGATAGAAGAGATAAAATTATCAGGATTAGCCTAGACATGCTTTTTCAATTAAAATCAAAGGAACATAAATATTTTCACCTAATCTTGTTTTGAAAATATGTTTTTAAGTTCTCAGAGTCAAGGTAAGTTTCTTTCTTTCTACAAAGACTAAGAAAGGATAAAGAAAATATGAAGTGGATAAGAACTTGGGGATAGGTAAAAATAACGAAATCGAGGATTCAAAGGATCTGACACAAATATCTCAATCCTACACAAGTTTGGGTATTTAGTTCAGACTCTCTTTGAGTTTTTGTTTTTTTTATTATTTATTTTAGAGATGGCTTTAGAATTTATCAACATGACATTTTAAGTTGTAATTTTATACCTCTATGCTTTTTAGGTCAGGTGATAGTATTATTATGAGAAAACCTTCCTTCACATTCATTTCAAAAGAATTTTTTTTTAAATTTTATTTGAACTATAAGAAGAGTAGGAACTCATACCTTATTTTTGTTTTGAACTTTCAACAAGGCATATTATTAATTTATCACCTGTTTTTAGAGAAATCAAATGTTTTAAAAACGTGTGTCGAATTTTTATTCAGCCTCATCTCTTGTTCAACAAGATCAATTCTGAAAGAGGAATAAAATGTAAAATGTCAGAAAATCCTGTAGAATAGAGATGACATGTGATACATATGTTTTTATATTTCGTTTCAATGATATTAGGCAATCATAAATTTATTGAAAATATTTACAACAAATAATCAAAAGTCTCGGGTAATTTACAAAAAGAAAAGAACAACCGAAAATTAAAATGCTAATGTCAATCCAATCCGATATATACAATAGAAATATTTTATGTAACTACTGCATGAAATTTTCAAATAACACCCATTGATAAGAGCGTCAAGCATTTCTCCATCAATATTTTCTAGTGAGAATGAGTTTTTTCCCTTAGCAGCTGCAATTTTGAATGGTCCAAACCAGAGATGATCAAATTTTCCATGTTTACCTGCATCTTCCTTTCTAGCTTCCCATTTTAAAACTAAAGCGCTAGGAAGAAATTACATGTCTTTGGATTTTTTTATTGAAAATGGATTTCATATTATCCTGGTACTTTTGAAGCTTATCATCCACTTCTACTCCGTTCTGTTGGAATTCGATGACTTGATTCATTCTTCTCATAACATCATTTGGATCTTTATTTGCATCTTGCCAGAGTTTCATCACAGGAAGAGCAAGATTAATAGGAAGGATAATGTCAATACCATAAAGTAATTGGAAAGGAGACATACCTATAGATTTCTTGGTGCCAATTCGATTTTCCCATAAGACGTACTTTAAGTGAATATGCCAAGATTTTTTATTTTTTGTCAATTTTTTTATTATTATAGTCATCAAGCTCTTGTTAGATGATTCGACCAACCCATTTCCCTGAGGATAATAAGTTGTAGAATGATCTAAAATAATATTGTATTTCTGACAGAAACTGATCATTGCCGTAGATCTAAAAGCTTGAGCATTATCAATAACTATTTTTCTAGGACAACCAAATCTTGCTAGGATGTTTTCTTCCAGAAAGTTTATTACTACCGAATTCGTAGCATTCTGAGTTGGAATGGCTTCAACCCATTTTGTAAATTAATCAGTAGTGGTTAGAATCCATCTGTGTTGAGAACTTAATTGTGGATGAATTTCTCCAATGAAGTCTAGGCCCCATTCTTGTAAAGGAGCTTCATCTTTTACTGGAATTAAAGGTAAGGCATGGATATTTTTCTTACCGGCGAACAATTGGCATGAATTGCAATCTCTGACCCTTGCATTTACATCAATAAATAAATTTGGTCAATAATATCATAACCTTAAAATCTTCTAAGTTGTTTCTCTCTAGGCATGATGTCCTCCGCATACTCCTTCATGAAATTCATTAATGACACCTTCTGTTTCAGATTATGTCAGGAAACATAACAGGAAACCCAAAGGGTCTTTCTAGTATATCTTGCTATCCACAATGTAATACGTAATTGCATGTAGCTTTAAATTTCTTCTTTAGAAGGAGTCATGCCATTTTGGAATTGAAGAGTAAGGAGGTATGTAACAAAATCACGGTACCAGGCAGAGGAAGAAAACTTATCTTCAATTTGAATTATAAGTGCTTGATCATCAATTTCCTCTGTATCTAGAATAAAATTCATGTGATTCTAAGTTGTTTATTCCAAGCGCTCTGAAATTTGATTCATCTAACAGCTTTTCTAGACCTTGACCTTTCACTAACTTGGTTGGTTTCACTTCTAAATCAAAATCTTGAATTTTATCTAACCATCTACCTCTTCTTCCATCACTATCTGACTGAACCAAGATGTCTTTAATTGCATTTGTTGGAACATAAGCAATTATTTTGGAGTGAAATACATATGTTTTGAAAGACTTGAGAGCCTTCACCATTACATAATCTTGTTTTTCAAGAATATCATATCTTAGCTATGCATCTCTGAGGCTTTTGCTTTAAAAGGCTATTGGTTTTTCGAATCCTTCTTCGTTCTTTTGAAGGAGCACTGTTGCAACAATATGCTCAAAAGAGAAAGAGAAGATTAAGAATTCTTTTCTATAGTATAGACTTACCAATACTAGTGCTTCTCCTATAGATTTCTTAACACGCTCGAAGACGCTTTGGCTTCTATAGTCCATTTTACTTCGCTATCCTTTTTTAGCATATCTGTAATTAATTTGATTATTTCAGTAAAGTTAGGAATAAATCTCCTCAAAAAAATGATCTTACCTAAAAAAGATTGAATCTCTTTTCTATTTCTAGGAATATTAATTAGGTCAATAGCCTCAACTCGTTTAGGGTCAACCTTGATTCCATCTTTTGAAACTATATGACCTAAAAGTTTACCTTCTTGCATAGCAAAGTGTGATTTTTGGGGGTTAAGAGACAAACCAAATTTTCTTCATTTTTCAAAAGTCTGTCTGAGGTGAATCAAATGGTCTGCATCAGAATTGGAAAAAACTATCAGATCGTCTAGATAAATAACAACAAACTTGCCTCTCTCACTGACGAACGCGATATCCATTGCTCTCTGGAAAGTTGCTCTTGCATTCATTAAAACAAAAGACATTTTATCATACATAAATGTTCCCCATGGAGTAGTAAACATAGTATTCTCTCTATCATCTTCATGAACAATGATCTGATTATATCATGAGAAACCATCAATCATAGAAATTATGTTAGCCCCTACTACCTTCTCTAAAACATGGTCTGTCTTTGGGAGTAGGTAGTTATCTTTGAGAGAAGACTGATTTAAGTTCCTAAAATAAACGCAGAGTCTTATTTCTCCGTTCTTCTTTCTATCAGGGACCAAATTGGCCACCCATTCAGAGTATCTGAGGGGAACGATGATTTTTGCATTAAGGAGTTTCTTAACCTCCTTTTATATTACTAGTAGAAGAATTGGGTTTATCTGTCTAAGCTTCTTCTTGAAAGGATTAATACCATGTTTAAAGGGGATCTTGTGTTCAATAAAAAAAGTATCATAAGTTTTTAAATCATCATAAGACCATGAAAAAACATCTTTATACTATTTAAGTAACTCAACGTATTTACTCTTTATTTTTGCTAGAAGATATTTTGATATTTTGACCATTTTGGGGTCTTCATTAGTTCCTACATTGCAATCTTCAACTTCTTTAGGTTGAGGTTGCAAAGTAAAATTTAAAGGTAGATCATCCCTATCAAACAACCTTTCTAAAGGGATCGAGCCTCTGGGAATTTGATTGTTTTTAAGTAACAGCATGCAGTGATTTGCAATTTTATCTTGGAAATTCTCTGGGTTTTCTCCTTCCTGCACAATCCAAGCAGGATTATTCTAATTTTCTTGATCTATGTGGGTCTCATAAAAATCATCAACCATTTCCAGGAACTGTTTGATTTGTTCGTCATCTTCAAACACTTGTTAGTTCTGAACATTGTTTGGAATCGAAGGTTTATGTCTCATCTCGATATGATATTTTAGCTTCAAAACAGTAGGTGGTATGAAAGTCATAGCAGCTTTGGCCAAAGAATCAACTTGTTGATTTTGCATTCTGGGAATAGAGTGAATATTAAAGGACGAGAAGAGATTCTCTATAAGATCCCAGGCGAAATTTCTATACGATCTTAATCTTGGATACTTATCTTGATATTGTTGTTTTATTTGTTTTACAATGAGCTCAACATCGCCATAAACTATTAGATGTTTGATTTTTAATTTTCTTGCAGCTTCTAATCCTAAAACTAAAACTTCATATTCACACACATTACTGGTATAATCGACTTCCCATTGTAATCTATAAGAGAAAGGAATAACATACTCATCACCTGGTTCCATGAATAAAACTCCAGCTCCGGCTCCTTCACAGGATGAAGCACCATCAAAGAACATTTTCCACATCCCTTCTCTAACATTTATATTTTTCTTTGAAATTTATATTTTATGATTTTCTTCTTCTATACATTCTTCAAAATCATCATCTATAGATAATATAAAATTGCCTAATTCTTGATCAGCAACATAGACTGGGTATTTATTGGAGTTTCGAGGGTCACTTACAATATACGCTAGTCTAGTTTCTCTGTACAGTCGAGTAAATTGTCCACCAAAAATTGGAACTGTAGCATAGGTCATGTCTACCTGAACCGATCCTCCTAGCTTGGCACCCCAAGATCTGGATAGAAGCATACCACACTTGGCATGAATGTCGTCAAAAACCACATCCATAAGAATACTTTTCACAGGAACCTGAGAAAGGTTTACCACTAAATCTTTAATCATACCCGAACACTTAACCTTTCTAGAATCAAATGAGTATAAATCTTGATAAGGTCTAGTAATTTCAAGGCCTAATTTTTCCATGATAATATTAGGAATTAAATTATGCGAGGCTCTTGAGTCTAGCATGCAATTGTGAAGTAAATGATCATGCACAATCAATGTAATACAGAACAAATAAACATAATCCTTATTGTTTTCAATGGTGGTCCGAACATGATTGTAGGTTTTTCGTCCTGCAAATTGATAACATCAGCTTAACATTCAGCATCAGAAAAAAATATTGCTTTAGCGATTTGTTATTTATAGATCGGGTTCCTAGCAAGTTCAACCAGATGCATTGGAATTTTAATTTTATTAAGTTCATTCTCTAAATTGAAAGTCCCAATTGGTTTTTCAATTTCCTTGGTCTGAAATTCAGCCTCTGTATTTTTTGACTTCTTAGTTTTTACTGATTTCGTTTCAACTTGCTTTGTTCAGGCAACTTGTGTTTCAGTTGATGGTTTTGTAACTCCTGCCTCATTTGCTTTGTTTTGTGATAAAATCATTTTCGGTGGAATATTTGTAGAACATTTTTCTCTTGGCCTCAAATCATATTTATGTTGAAGCTTGACCATTATTGAGTCAACGAGACCTTTGTATGTAGAGTCCCCTAGATTGTTGTTGTTTTCATCATTATTAAACATATATTCCAGATCTAAGGATTTCTCGTAATCTTGTTTGGTTAGGTGAGGATCAAGATCATCATCACTGAGGTTGTTTAGATCTTCCTCCAATTCCTCATATTCTTGCAACTGATCTCTCTGTATGTGTTAGGTGATTTATATGTACTAAAAAAGACACTAAACTACACTCAATTAAATTGTCAACCCGGGGTAAGTAAACCTAGAGTTGTAGAAAAATATATGTCAAAGGTAGAAGGCTGGTAGGAGTATAGTCTAACTAAGGAAGGCAACTATCTAAGGCTAACCTACTCAAGAAAACCTATTTAATGAAAAAACCCTACTAAGCAACTTGAAACTAGGTAACTTAAGTACTTTTTGGTCAAGGATCGATGGATAGTTCCTAAGAAAGCAAATGAAAACTCTATGTAAAGAAAACAATAAGAAAAAGCAAACTTCCAAGCATAATAAGCAAATAACAAAAGAAATATTCTTTAACTTGCCAACCTACATTCAATGAGCAACTACTAAGCAAAGTAAACAAAAGCACCTATCTAACCTATTAAAGCAAATAGACAAGTAAGCAAAGACACCTAACTAACCTACTAAAGCAAAAGACAAGTAAGCAAAGGCAACTAACTAACCTACGAAAGAAAAAGACAAGTAAGCAAAGGCAACTAACTACTGCAAGCAAAACTTCTCATTGAACAACTATCTAGTCTAAGAGGCAAGTGGACTAAATGCCTAATGAAAAACTATTTCTAATGCGTGAAAGGAAATCTAAATGCTCAATGCAATGCATGAAAAGAAACCTATTCTATCGAAAGCAAGAAAGACTACCAACTAAACTTATGAAAACAAGAAACTATCTCTTCTAACCTATGAAAGCAAGAAACTATCTTTAATCTATGAAACACTCAAATGTAATGTTGGTGGTTGTGTGAATGCCTTCGGTGGTGATGGATGATATCTCGATGACACTTGACAACAAAGG
>JZKD02S2217182.1:1148206-1161866 GCA_000966675.3 Picea glauca | reverse complement strand
AGAGAGGTGGAAGTTCACAGTGAGGGCGATATGCTGAACAAAGAGAGAAGCATACTGAGCAGAGAGGCGAATATGCTGATAATAATAGGTTTCCTCGTACCAGAGGTAGAGGAAGCGGAAGAGGTGGAGTAATCACATGCTTCACATGTGGGAAGAATGGGCACAAGTCAGTTGACTGTCTAGATAGGAAGAAGGATGGAGGAGAGACTTGAAAATTAAAAACGCAGTTCTGGCACTATTCTGGCAATGTGAAAAATAAAAAACAGAGTACAACAAGTTTATCTCCAATCTGATGGCTCTTCTACTTGCTTAACAATCTAATGACCATCCTGGTAGTATTTATAGGTTTACAAACCAAGTGGTCAACCACAGGAGGGTCGAACCACTTCTAAATTTGGCAAAATACAATAAATGCGGCCATAACTAACAAAATAGAGGAAGCTAATAATCTCCCTCTTTGGACAACTGAAATCAAGTTGTCTTAAGCTTAGTAGCTGGAGGGGGTGATGATAAACAAAACCCGTGTGCTTGATTTGTCCATCACTGGACGCCAATACCATAACCGCCAACTCGCCTTACGATTTTGTGCAATACTGGGTGCTGGAACGAGTGCTGGATCGGGTACCGGAACGAGTGTTGGATCAAGTGACGGATCAAGAAACATGGTGCGTTTTTCCCTGTAACAGCATAAAAACATGAATTAACTCTTGGAAGCATAAAAACATGATAAATTAAACTTGATTTAATCATAAAACATGAATTACACGTACCTTATGCCGATTATACCATTTTATCATAAAATTCTTCAAAAAGCTCCTTTGAAAGATGAAAAAATGCATATGTACATATGGAAAAAAGTGTATAATAACGTCATGAAAATGATCATATCTCGGGCCCAACATTACCCCCACACTTACGATTTTGCAGGTCCCACTGCAAACAAAAAGAAGTTCCCCTCGGAACTAGGTTTGCTGAGGAGGGTTGGCTTTAGAAGCCTCTCCTTATTGCTATGTAGGCTTAGCCTTGTGCCTCTTGTGTTGCTTTAATTGTGCTCTGAGGCTACGGTTATATTGGGTCATCCCATCGACCAACCATTGAAGGGAGTTAACTTTTGCCTGAAGGACTGCATTATCATGATGAAGGTGTGCATCTATTGTCTTCCTCTCTTCCAATTGTTGGAGAAGCTGATGGTTTTTCTTTTGTGGCTCCTCTATAGTTGGGGCATAATCAATGATCTCCGAGGAAGGCTTAGGTCCTTTGAGAGATGTGGACAACTTATCAATTTTAGGATCTAGAGTAGGCATGGGTGAAGTAGGAGTGATGGGAGATCAGAAAGGTGAGGTAGGTTCTGATTTTGTTTTCCTTAGTGGCTCTAATCCATCTACAAAGACTTCCCTAAGTTTCTTATGAGGGCTCTCAAGGTCGGAGGACACTTGGATGGGATCTGAAGTAGGTGGAGGTTTTGCATAAGGCTTGATTCTTGTGTTCTGGGTACTCTTCCAAAAGGGACCTTTACCAAATCGATTGGCTCCCCTCTTTTTTGTGGGAATGATGGGAAAGTCTTGCTACATTACTTCTTGGATTTTTTTAGGTGTAGGACCAAGAGAAAGTGAAGGCATTGGGGGGTCAACAATAGTCTTCTTTTGGTCTTTGTTCTTGGTCTTTTTCCTCGATGAAGAAGTAGGAATATCAACAAGCTTTTGGTATTGTTTCGGCAAAGAGGGAGTTTGTGCAAGGGAGTTTGGAGTTCTTAGAGAGTGAGGCTTGGATGGAGAGATATTTTTTAGGGTAAGTGGCTTTTTGTTGGTCTTGACTGTTAAGTGAGGGTTTGCAAATCGGTAGATAAAGGCATCCCAATTTTGCCCTTGTTTCTCTAACTCGGCTAGAACAAGGAGCTTGATCAAGCCATGGTGGAAGAGACTGTTATGGGGATTAGTCACATTTTTCCTTACTTGAGAGGACATCTTCTCCAAGCTTTTGAGAAAATAAAAGGGAAATTTCAAGGGTTTGTTGAACAGAAAATGAGACAACAATCTAAAGTGACAAGCTTTGAAGGTGGAGTATCTACCTTCACATGTAATTAACCTTGTGATGACGATGAGGGGATTGACCAATTCTGGCTTTATTCACTCCTTAGCATACCCTTTCTCTCCTGAAATGCTCTCAAATTCAGGCTTAAACACCCTATTGTAACTTGAGCACGACAATTGATGATTCTTGAACCATCTATCTCCCATTCTTGGGAGTTTTGTTGCAGCAACAATTGACTCTTCTGTGACTGCAAAGTTGAGAGACCCTACATGTGTTATCTTTCCATCAAAACCAACTGCAAATTGCATAGAAATACCATCATCATGACCTTGCAAACTAGACATAAATGGCCCCCAGACAACACGCAAGAACACTTCCCTGCACTGTGCAAAGTCTGGAATGGAAAACAAGTCTGCATAGGAGGAGGGTTCGTATCTCCTGGGCATTGTGACAGAGTTAAATTCACCAAGCAAGGGTGAAATCAAGCCAAGCAATGACATGGATTGGGCACGGTTTGAGTGCGATTGGAACAGAGGGCGAATTTTACCAAGCAAGGGTGCGAACAAGCCAAGAGATGGCACAGGTTTAGCACAGTCTGAGTGTGATTAGAACATAGGGTGAATTGGCAGAGGTTGGGCACTATTCCTTAACGCAGGGTAGAGAAAATGGAAAGGGAAAATGAAATAATAGAGTGCCCAGCTCGATTTTGGATGCTCTTATGGTGGAGTACGTTGCCCACATGTGCGCGCGAGCTGCCATGTGTGAAGAATTCGAATTCAAAGGCTCGACTTGGAGAAATGTATTGGTGCGTAATTAGATCAATGTCCAAGTCTTTTGACTTGGACATTTGATCATAACCATATGAGGCATCTTTTAATCAATGCCTGTAACCAATGTAATTGAATATAATTGAATTATGGTTACCTGGAATCTAGGACAATTACTAGTATGCAATTCAATGGCACTTCAAACGACACTTCAAATGACATCTCATCCGACACCTCATCTGGTACTTCATCTGGTACCCCTGTGTTAAGTGCATTTTCGCCTCTTATAATGGACAGTCTGCAATTTTGAAGTGTTTTTGACAACCATAGTGGTTAATGAGCAGAGGCAGAGTGCTCCATGCTCACTTGTTCTTCTTGCATATGACATATAATGTCAGAACCTATAATGAACAGGTTATAGCAAGCATAAAACGTGTAACGTCAAACCTACAGTATGCAGCTTGTAATGGAAGATAACCAATAAAGAGTGGTCTGTTAAATAACCAATGTTAAGTATGAGTTTAGTAAAGTATAGCACATAGGAGTTAAGCATTTAAAAATAGCATGACTATCAATGTAATAACCTGTATCATGGTAATAATACAAAAATTCTTACAAAGACTCTTTTCTCTAGGCAATGATCATTTGTTAGCTCATGAACCCCTCCCCCACACCTAAGTATTGTGACACCTCACAATCAAAAGTATAGGAAACTAGTCAGTATCCCCCAATAGCCGAAGATTTACAGTATGTCAAGTGTAAAGATGAAATTTCACAGATTGGTTGAACGAGACAGTTAGTAGATGGCCCCACCTATAGGATAAGAGATCATATATATAGATAAGAAGAGGTAGGCAAGAGAGTTTCAAGATAGTCTTAAAGTTTTCCTAATGGCAAGTGTATGGAGTTCATTAACCTTAGCTAAACCATACATACTTCATGTCAGCTTTGTCTACAAGTAATGCTATTCATCAGGACAAGTTTACATTTATTATTTATTTTTGTCAGATTACCATCCTCGCTAGGTAGAATGCTCCGCTGCCAGCAAGCCTGTTTAGTACTCCGGCGGGTTTACCTAGTCATACCACAGGACGGTACCCGCTGCCAACAGACCTATTCAATATCCTGGTGGGTTAGGCTCTTAAACCCTCAGAGACTGACCCTCCATCCTTTAAGATTTTAGTATAAGATTGCTTATGCAAGAAGATGGGGGGACAACTCTGAAAACAACTTTTCTTTCTTTTTTTCTTTCCAATTGGGATGGTATTTATGTTAGAGGATGACTTTCCATTATATTATTAGTGGTTTTCCTGATGTAATGGGTACTTAAGTGGACGTGGCCTATCTAAATATATGATATAATCAAGCTATTTAGTGTGTAGTGGATGGTACCATCGATAAAGAACAGAAAGGTATCTCTAGGCTCAACTCAATTTCTTCTTTTGTAATTATTATGATGTTTCCATGACTAAATGCTAATGAGACCTCCTTGTTACTCTTTGATAAAGACACTTGACTTACTTACTCAGGTTTCTTGGAAAAACTGTATGAGAGACCTCTAGGCTTGATAGTTTACTTCCTTATACAGTGGTGAAGAGTTTCAAGAGAAACTGCTTTAGAACGCCTTAAAAATGATAATTTTGCAAAAACATGGCTAATTACAGTAAGTCACTATGCAGTTGATGCTTTAGCGGACACAAAATTCAAGTATAACAATGTTGTGAAGAAAGATCTTGAAACTGTGTACTCTTGGTGAAATAGATACTTGCAAAAACCTCTTAGAATTGCCTTATTAACAAAAACTATTTACATATATACAGTAGGAAATATTTAAAAAACTTTTCAAGAATAAGGGGGGGCTTCCCCATTTAGTAAGTCCAATGCCTTGTCAGCTGACATGACCTGTAGAAAATCCTCTCTGGAAATGGGCTTATGATAAAATTTAAGTCGGTGTCTGTTTACCACAAAGGAGACTTGTCCATCGTCAATTGTTTTAATTTTTACAGCTCCATTGTCATATACAATGTCTACCTCATAAGGGCCCAACCAATGGGCGGTAAGTTTTCCTTTGAAGGTTTTGAACCAGGAATCAAACAACAGGGCCCAATCACCAGGCTGGAAGTGTTTCTTTTTAATAAACTTGTCACGCCACTTGCTCCTCTGGTTTTGGACTAATATCGTCCGTTGGATGGCATCTTGCCTGATTTCATCCAACTCATTCAATTGTAGCGCTCATTTCTCCTGAGCCTCATCCAGGTTCAATCCTAATTTTGTGGCAATACGAAAGGTCCTTACTTGGAATTCTATTGGTAAAAGTACTTGTTTCCCGTACACTAGCTCATAAGGGGTATGCCCAGTGGTATTTCTCCAGGTAGTTCGGTATGCCCACAAAGCCTTTGGGAGCCTATCAGCCCAATCTCGGTGATGCAACTGAATAGTCTTGGTCAAGATGGCTTCCAGAACTTTGTTTGTGGATTCTACTTGACCATTGGCTTGCGGGTGGTATGGAGAAGATTTACAATGTTTAATCCCATATTTCTCTATTATCTCTTTCATTAGCTTGGAAGTGAATTGAGTGCCTTGGTCAGTAACAATTTCACGAGGGACACCGAAGTGGGTAAAGATGTCTTCATATATGAATTCAACAACAGACTTCTCCGTGGCCTTAAATAGGGCTTTTGCCTCTACCCATTTGGTGACATAGTCCATACAAACCAAAATATAGTTCTTCCTACGGGACATGGGTGAAATTGGTCCTACAAAGTCGAGGGCCCATTTTTCAAAGGGTTATATCATAACTTGGGCCTGTAAAGGAATTTTGTCAACTGACATAGGTCTACCTATCCTTTGGCAATTATCACAACTTCTCACATACTTGGCAGCATCTTTGAAAATGCTAGGCTAATAGTAACTTGAATGTAACACCTTATATGTTGTACGTTTGTCAGAGAAATGGCCACCACATGGTCCATCATGACAACTTCGTAGTATTTCAGGTACCTCATCCTCTCAGACACATCTACGAATAATCAAATCAGGACCTGTGCAAAAAAGATCATGACCAACCCAAGAGTAATTAGCACTCTGTGTAATAATTTTCCACTTTTCATGAGGTGACAAATGAGACGGTAACTTCCTAGTGGCCAAATAGTTTTCCATATCCACAAACCATAGGGTATTGGCAGAGAGGGAAAAGAGGTGCTCATCTGGGAAACTATCATCTACAGGGGTATCATCATCCTCGTTGTTTATTTGGGAAAGAAAGTCAGCTACTACATTATCCTTTCTAGGTCGGTCAAGCACAGTGATATTAAATTCTTGCAATAACAAGAGCCACCTAGTTACTCGACCATTAGTTATAGGTTTGTTCATGAGAAACCTAATGGAGGAATGATCGGTGTGTACAAATACTTCATAACCTATAATGTAATGACGAAACTTGTTAATAGCATGAACAACTGCCAAGAACTCTTTCTCGGTGACTATGTAGTTTAACTCAGCAGGGGACAAGTTCTTACTTACAAAATAAATGGCATAGGACTGTTGGTTCTCTTTCTTCCCTAATACCCATCCTATTGCGGTGTCGGAGGCATTAGTGGATATATAGAATGGGAGAGTCCAATTAGGCCCTCTAAGAATTGGTGCCACAGACAACTTAGCTTTCAGGGTTTCAAAGGCAGTTTGACACTACTCAGTCCAAACAAAATCAACATCTTTTATCAATAATCCAAACATAGGTGCAACAATCTTTGTAAAATTTTCAATAAACCGCAAGTAATATCCGGCATGTCCAAGAAATCTTCTTACCTCTTTCTGGTTCTTGGGGCGTGGAAGTCTAATAATGACCTCAATCTTTGCAGGATCAACTTTTATTCCTTCAGATGAAACATGATGTCCTAGAACCACTCCTTCAGTTAACAACATTTTGCATTTTTCGTGACTTAGATATAGGTTCATTTCCTGACATATGATGAGGACTTTTTCTAAGTTGTCTAAGGCTTCCTGGTAAGTGTTTCCATAGACTGTGAAGTCATCCATATAGACCTCCACACAATCATGAATAATATCGGCAAATATCCCTAATACTGCTTGTTGAAAAGTGGCAGGGGCATTACACAATCCAAATGGTAAGACCCTATAGGCATAGGTGCCCCATGGACAAGTAAAGGTAGTATTGTCCTGGTCCTCGGGTGCTATAAGAATCTAGTTGTACCCACTGTACCCATCTAGAAAGAAAAAATACTTTTTTCCAGACAAGGTATCTAGAACTTGGTCAATGAAAGGAAGAGGAAAGTAGTCTTTCAGAGTGGCCTTATTGAGTTCCCGGAAATCAACACAAATTCTCCATTTCCCAGTCACTTTCTTTGGAACCACTACAAGCAGGGATACCTACTTACTGTCGGAGATGGGATAGATAAATCTGACATTTAACAACTTCTGGATTTCCTCCTTGACTATATCTTTGAGTGTTGGGTTCATCCTTCTTTGGGGTTGCCTAACATGTGTCACTTTCTCCTAGGTATATATGTGATGGATGCATGTGTCAGGGTGTATACCCTTCATGTCAGTGTATTCCGAGGCAAATGCTCCTGATTGTTCTTTAAGGATATCTACTAATTGTTTCTGTTGGTCTATATCTAGCTCGGAGTTTATATGTAAAAATTTCCCTGTACTAATCTCATAGGGCATAGTATAAGACATGGAAGATTCATTGATTTCGAAAATAAAAGATGTCGAAGACAAAATGGATGGGTCTAATTATTCTTGAAATTCTTCCCAAACATGTATGCAAATTGGGGAAAAGACTGTGGAAAATCCACACATGTAATAACAAAAATGAATTGGTTTAGCACATTTTCTAGTGTATGCTTTTGAAGTGCCCTTGCATGGTCACTAGGCAATACAGTTTCTTCCCAGTCTTCATTCTCGTATGGACATTCAAGACACCATAGATTTTCCATAATAGGTTGAGATGGAGGGTAAATGGTGAGCTTCTGGATAGAGAGACCATTTGAGATGATCATTTCTCCTTCTCTACAACCAATAAATGCATTGGCTATGGCTAGCCAAGGTCTTCCCAAAATAATGGGATGGCCTCTGGTAGGATCCTTTGAATGTATGACAAGGAAATCTACTGGGTACTACCATGAGGCTAAAGTAACCATGACATCATCTAAAATCCCTTCAGGTATAACCCTAGTCATATCTGCTAATTCCAAAATGGTTGGGGTAGGTCGAAGAAGAGGTTGTAACTGTAATTGTTCCAAGGTAGTAGCAGCCATAACATTGATGGCTGCCCCTAGGTCTATGAGAGTTTTTCGATGGAGACCTCCTTAATGGTTATGGTCACTACGGGGTTTCCTGGATTCCCATACTTTGCTAGCTTTAGCTACTTTGATATGTACTCAGAGAGTCCTCCTACCAAATGTACTGTAGGGGGGTCCTTTTGCTTCCTACATGGCTTTTTAATACATAATTGTTTGACTACCTTGCTATAGATTGGAATGTATTTAATGGCTTGAAGCAAGGGAATCTTGACACAAATATTTTTCAACTCATTCAAAATGTCAAATTCCGGTCGGGTGGTAGGTTTCTCGATTACCAATCGGTCTGGATAAGGAGGGACCTTCATAATTTGTGAAGGTTCATTTTGGGGAAGCTTGGGTTCTTGATTCTTTGGGATAATAACATCTTCCCAACTAGTGTCATCCATGGGTTGTTGGGTGGTTTCTTCTTCTTCTTCCTCCTGGCTGGCTACTGAAGGTCTCTTCCTATCTAGAACTTTTCCCGATCTTAGTTGAATTTCTTGTAATGGAACAGGAGTAATGACATATGTCGGGAAGGCCTGCATCTCAACATTGTTAAGAGGTTGAGGGGGCTTATTATTAGGATTCGACACTGGCTATTCCAGTAATAGTGTCAGTTTCGGGGAGCTTTCATTTTGAAATTGTAGTGGTTTCTATTGTGGGATAGGATGTAAAGGTGGTGGAACAAAACCTGGCAGAGGCTACGAAGTTGTTGGTGAGAACTAAAGATAAGGATGGTTGTACATAGGGATAGGTGGAGCTTGAGGGTTTCCTATATTGTGTCCTCCTCTCCATCCTTGAAGCTAAGGATGTTGGTACTGAGTAGACCAGTTTTTCCAACTTGATGGGTTCCACTGTTGTTGTTGTTGATAATAGGGTGGAACTTGGGATTGTAGATCCGGGTATGTGTGTTGATTCCTAGGTTGCCATGGCCTCCTAGGTGCATAAGAAGACTCCCCAGGATCTCCACTCCTATATATGGCTAATAAACTAGGCAAGGATGGACATTTTTCAGTCAGGTGGTCTTTTGTACAGAAGCCACAAACTAAAATGTTATCTAGTGGGCACTCCCTTAAGGAATGCTTCCTCTTGCATCTTGGGCAATATATGCTCATTGCTGCATTTTCCTCCTCCTGTTTCTTTTTGAGTTTAAGGGTATCCAACTGGGAACCTATTGTGCTTAAGATGTCAGTCTTAAAGTTTTCTAAAAGGTTCCCTATCTCTTCTCTCGTGATACCACCTGAACTAACTAGTTTTAAGCTTCTATTGTAAGGGTCTCGAACATTCTTTCCTATTTTGGCTCTACTCCTTGAGTAGTTTTTACACATTTCACATATTTCAACAAATGGTTTATGAGAAATATCACTTGATGCCATCAAGTTAAGCATATCTAAATATTCTTCTAAAATTCCCTTAAGGAAAAGAGCCCTAACTGCATCCTCTGGGAGATCATGGTATTTTGACTTCTGGGAGATATAACCAAATCTTTCCATATAGTCTTCAAGGGTCTCGTCTTCTAAGTGTTGGACTTTAAATATGTCATTACGAGACTCTTTGGTCTTGCAGTAGTCTTGGTACTTCTTAAGAAAGATGTCTTTCATGGATTCCCAAGACCTAATACTAGATTCTCCCAACCCCATGAACCATCTTAATGCAAAGTCTTTGAGGGTGGTAGGAAATATTTTTAATTTCTGGGCATCTTGCACATAGTTGTAGCTCCTGCACAAGATGTCAAATTCAAATAGGAAGGTGTCTAGATCTTCATTGTTTTTACCATAAAAGGTAGGTAGTGTTGACAGAGGAATATTCTTCATGTTGACATTTGGAGTGGTGTCTAAAATCGAAAATCCGAAGGTAGTTTCAATTTGGTTTCTAGTTTCTTCTTCCTTCCCATGTCTTACATTGTTATGGTCCTCCTGATCACCCATATTGGCTTGGTTTCCAAAAAGAGAGTACCTAAGTGGTTTTATCTTTGAAGAGAACAAAGTTTCTCTTTGATGAAAAGGTCTTCATACTGATTGGATGTCTAGGACTCTACTTGAGCCAGTTGAGATTATCGGTGCCAAAGTTTCTGTGTCAATTTGAGAGATAATTACATTGGCTGAGATACCAAACAAAAGATTCACCTGTTCAGGGTCTATGATATCCTTAAAATTAGAGTCCCTTGGTGGTGGTTTAAAAGCAAAGGTTGTATTGTTTGGTTCTGTGGAAGACTCGAGTGGTCTTGCCTCCTGTCCTAGTATGATTGATGCTTCAATTTCTTGTTCTATAGTGTTCCCTATGTTAGTCTTATCAAGGACTATTTTAGCTCTTTGGGTTGAGCTAGCTCCCATTTTTCGGTATCGGTCTGCAGATTTTATAAGCGGAACATCCCTTCCCCCAAAGAGATCAGAAGGAACCTTGGTTGAAAGGTTTGATTTTGATTTAATGTATCTACCTTGTGGGTCTCTAGGCCTATTCATGAAAGAAAGCAAAAACAAAAAGAAAAATCTACCATTTGATTCCTAGGTCTATCCATGAAAGAAAACAAAAAGAGAAACTACTATTGGGTTTGGGGGAACCTGCTATAGAAGATGCATAGGTTCTTACCTTTTGTCTTAAAGTTCCCCCACCACCAAACTAATGATAAGGTCTAAGGATGATCTAATTCCTAATTAATTCTTACCTTAAGACAACTCCCCGACAATGGCGCCAAAACGTTAGGTGATTTATATGTACTAAAAAAGACACTAAACTACCCTGAATTAAATTGTCAACCCGGGGTAAGTAAACTTATAGTTGTAGAAAAATATATGCCAAAGGTAGAAGGCTAGTAGGAGTATAGTCTAACTAAGGAAGACAACTATCTAAGGCTAACCTACTCAAGAAAACCTATCTAATGAGCAAACCCTACTAAGCAACTTGAAACTAGGTAACCTAAGTACTTTTGGGCCAAGGATCGATGGATAGTTCCTAAGAAAGAAAATGAAAACTCTATGTAAAGCAAACAATAAGCAAAAGAAAACTACCAAGCATAATAAGCAAATGACAAAAGCAAACTTCTTTAACTTGCCAACCTACATTCAATGAGCAACTACTAAGCAAAGTAAACAAAAGCACCTATCTAACCTATTAAAGAAAATAGAAAAGTAAGCAAAGACACCTAACTAACCTACGAAAGCAAAAGACAAGTAAGCAAAGGCAACTAACTAACCTACGAAAGAAAAATACAAGTAAGCAAAGGCAACTAACTACTGCAAGCAAAACTTCTCATTGAACAACTATCTAGCCTAAGAGGCAAGTGGACTAAATGCCTAATGAAAAACTATTTCTAATGCGTGAAAGGAAATCTAAATGCTCAATGCAATGCATGAAAGGAAATCTATTCTATCGAAAGCAAGAAAGACTACCAACTAAACTTATGAAAACAAGAAACTATCTCTTCTAACCTACGAAAGCAAGAAACTATCTTCAATCTATGAAACACTCAAATGTAATGCTGGTGGTTGTGTGAATGCCTTCGGTGGTGACAGATTATATCTTGATGACACTTGACAACGAAGGACAGTTCTAATGGTATAAGCTCAATACTAATTTCAATGGCAAAATGAAAGGTGTGAAGTAAACAGTCCAATGAAAACTTAGCCATGATAAAATTAATGTTAACTACCCTGGATATTCATGTATAAACCATCAACAACATAATGAGATTTAATTGCATTTTAATCTATGAAAGGAAATTGCATAAAGGAAAACTATGCTATTTTTATTCTAATCATTCAAGCTATGATGAATTAAAAACATAAATTAAACTATGATATCAAGAAGTAAATTGACAATTACATTAACCAATAATGAAGAAAATGAAATCTATCTAAAACTGAAGTAAGCAAACTATAACTAAGAACAATAATTAAATCTATCCATCCATCAACATTCTTGTCAAAGAAAACCCAAATTAAAACTATGTTCTGTTCTAATTAAAAATCTATTCTAAACTTGACTGTAAAATTGTAAAAGAAAGCAAGATTTAACATTTAACTGCATATGAGGGTTAGTAAAGAGAGAGAGACTTTTTGGATAGGAGAAGTAATAGGGGATGAATCTGAGTATAGAAAATAATCTTGAGGATTTTGGGAAACCAAAACTTTTTCTTTGGGAAGAGAAAGAATTGGCTGAGTATTAACGATAGTGGGTATTGAATTGGATCATTTGTTCTCACTGGTACAAGTACCTATCAATGAAACAAGTATGGTTTGGTTAATCTCAAATCTTATTTTAGGAATAATTACCTCTGGAGTTTCAAGCTTAATTTCAGGTTTACTTGTTGATGCTTTTGCAGAATGAACTTGTTTAAAATTTTCTTTAAGAGTTAGTTCTTCAGTGGGAATCTTAACATTAACTTGCATAATTCTAGGTTGATGGACCTTAATTGTTGATGCAAAAGTCTGTCTGAGATATCCCTTTGGTTTCAACAATTTTTTGGGATTCGAAACTAGCATAGTCTGTTTTTTGTCTGGGTTTTTCCTGGTATTCTTTCGACCGAATGCCAGTTTTTTCTACGGTGGAGTCGCCAGGTGAAAGATAAAGTAAGCCTTATTCACGTATTCAATCTTTGTTCACCATCAAATACAAAAATTTACCTTTGTCATTCTCCCAGGAAAAAATGATTTCGTTTCTCCATCCTCGACAATGGCGCCAAAAAGATCTTATTCCTGAGATTGATTCTAAGGCTCAAAGGATAATGTCAGGGATCAAAGGTTTTAAAATGAAGTATTTTGTAAGTGCTTTTTCTACCTTCAGTTTTTTGATAAATAATCTTTAAATGAAATTAATAATAAGACAATACAGAGGTTGTATCTCGTTATCTGAGTCGCAATTATAATGTCAAATGATGTAGAAATGATTTACAAAACTGTTAAAACAAATTCAAGTATCAATTACAGATAAGTATCACCTTGTTTGCAGTAGAAGAAAAGAAAAAGATGCACCCTTGAACAAGATATAAAAATCCAATAATTCACACATATCACAGGTCTTGTTTTACTCAAAGTAATAACAGAGGAAAAGATATTTACTAAATGAACTCCTGGTATAATATGATCACAATAGATGTAGTACTAAATTGCAATCAATCACTCTTCAAGAATTACAGAAAGAAATTCAGAGAAATGGAAAAACAGAGGAAACACATAACTCAAATTGAACAAAACTTAGAATCTCTGTCTGCACTTGTATTAATACTCAAAGGAGTTTCTCTTTTACATTCGGAAAGAAGCATCCTCGAATAGACCTAAAATATATCTATTTATAAAAAAATTGTCACAACTGAAAACCATTGGACTTCCCAAAATATATGACTAAAAATAGAATACATTCGAATAAAATAACAGTATTCAAAAAATGTTGAGTTTTGTTGGTGCTTCCTCTATCTCTTTGTCTTCTTGTAGATGTGCTCGTTTTCCTTTGATCTTCAAGCCAAGTACACCTGTCCATTAAGGCTACCACAATAATTTGGTTGATTGTCTTTTCCATTTGATTTCATTGCCATCTCTCTCTTCGGATGTGTTCACTGGG
>JZKD02S2217182.1:1137961-1148124 GCA_000966675.3 Picea glauca | reverse complement strand
TGGGATGGCTAACATTTACAGGGAAGAGTAAATGTTCATGAAAAGGATGATGGGGGAACAAGTGTCCAA
Organism: Picea glauca; assembly: GCA_000966675.3. NCBI lineage: Eukaryota > Viridiplantae > Streptophyta > Pinopsida > Pinales > Pinaceae > Picea > Picea glauca. The sequence continues at coordinate 1,148,055 of JZKD02S2217182.1, read as the reverse complement.
TAAGGAGGTGGGATGAGTGGATGTAAGAATGTGGGTGGTAGGGATAGATGGGGTAAGTGACAGTTGGAGGCTGAAAGGTAGAGTGTGTGGAGAAAGTGGACACTGTACATGCTCTTTCATTTTCTCCTAGCTACACTTTCTTTTCCCTATTCAATGCATTGGGTGCACCTGTCCATCAATGCTACCACGAATCTTAAAGGCTCAATCCTTTCATTTAATTCAAAGGCAAACATCTTCTTCTATATTTGGGGCAACTTCTCTTGGATTTTGTTCACTTCTTGAACTGTGATCTGATATTTTGAACTTGGATTAACCAACCATTCATTGATTTTAAGTTAATCAATCTGGCTCATCTCTTGGATGGCTACTTGAGTATTTTCCTGTTTCCTTCTGAAGATTTCTGGTTCATTTCTATCTCAATCTTTCCCAAGGCCTCTGAGATATTATTCCCTTCGAACTCAATCACTTTTTTGTTTATTGAAGATAATGCCTCTAGAAAATCCTCTTTTACAACTCTGGCAAGTTTCTTGCCTTCTTCTAGATTTGTTTCCCAAGATTTTAGGGCCATTTCGCCTCTTACTTGTTTAGAATGGGAGAGAAGGGGAAGACCAGGGGTATTATCTCTCTACTTCCATATGTGAACCTCTTGAAACTTAGATCGGGTTGTGCAAGCCTCTTTTTCCTTGACATAAATACTTTTTAGGGAAAGGTCTACTCCCTGATAACATTTCTGAATAAAATCTACTTTTTGATAGAGCTCTTGCTGGGCAACTTCCAGCTTCTCGTTGATTTCTGATGCTTGTGTTTTGAAGGCCAAAATATCTATCATTGTATTCTTTGTTAGTGTCAATATGGCCTGCAACTGCTCATTCAAATCGTCACGCTAAGTGATTAAACCTTGGTTGGTCTGTGAACTCTAGTAGAGCAGCTCAAGGTTATCCTGTAACTGCTTAATTTGATGTTGATGACTAGCCATGATTTGTTCAATGTTTTGGTTCATCCTGCTTCTAACAGTCTGGTCTGTAATATATATCTCATTCTGCAATTGCTCCACCAAGAGGCATTTTTGTCGCAGTTATTCGGTTAAATTGTCCACTGACCATTGATTGGCAGTGGAAAAAGGCCCTAATGAACCTGCAAATTCTTTCGCAAACTCAGGACCATCTTGGTCTTTGCCATCATATATTATTCTTTGCCTCTTAGTGACTACTCCATCCTTTTGGTGAGATTCTTCTTTCATGATAGCTTTTCGTTTCTTGCTAAAAAAGAAATCTGAGGGAGGCATATCTTCAAGCAAGATAGGGGTAAGATCACCTACAAAAGTGAGTTCAGAACTAGGATTTCCGAAGCTGGTCTGTAAAGGGGTTAATGATGCAATGGGAGAAGTAATTTCCATGGAATTTTGTTGTCCTGTTGTATTTAGGGTGCCAACAGAAGTAGCTGGTGTTGAATGAGGAACATATTGTCCTGAATTCATGAAAGCTTCGAACCGAGATAAAACTTGTGGATCATTCAGTCCTGACAGTGATGCTCTTATTTCGTGAAATAACACTTCTAGGATTTTTGGGACTTCCTCAACTTTGTGCTTAGCAGAGAAACTTGGCTCAGATCCTGTGGGTCTAGCTTCCTGTGAAGAAGGAATCGGTTTTGACTCTCCTTGCAATATCTTTGGTAAACTATTTCGTCTATGTTTTTGAAAGATGAGGAAACCATCTTGTTGGTCAGGAGGCAGAGTCTGGAATTTTCTTCAGAAATCCTCATAAGATCTAACTCCCCTGAACATTTCGTCATAAGGAGAATTCTCATGGATGTATCCCTTCATGTTAAATTGAGCCAAATGATTTTCCATTATCTTATGTGGATCATGCTTCTTGAATTCGATGTCAACTAATTTGACATCTTCTAGGGCTGCGGCCTCCACTTTAGAGTGACTGAAATATAATAATGTGAACATGCCAACTTGGATGGGAAAAGTTGGACAAACCTTTTTCTGAGTTGCTTTCAACTTCTTGTTGATACCTCCTGCTACTGTCTAGTATGCCACTTCTCTGCACACCAGCCTATTGGGTAAGAACTTTGGAAGGGAATGGGGAGGAACGAAACAACCAAACACTCTGATATAGGAGAAATTCTCCTCAACGAAATCATCTGCAAGTTTTCCTAAGTTCCCCATAATATTTTATGAAATTCTGGGTGGCGGGTGGTCGTAGATAGCTATGTGAACCGATACCACCACGTTGTGACATATTTCATAAAAGAAATCTTTGGCGTTTTCTTCCCACAATTTGGAGTGATAAAAATGTATTGTCTCAAAACTGGTCGGGGTCCAACTCCAGTTCATCAGGGGAAAAGGGGCCATGAAACTATTGACATCAATAACATATGATGACATGCAAAAAGGGCCAGGATGCCCTTTTGATTTTGCTGATTTATACTCAGCGATTTCCTTGGCCAAATTATCAGATAGAATTTTAGCCCAATTGTAGGTATAACCCTCGGCTAATTCATTCATGATCTCTACCCACTCAACTGAGAAATGTGTAGGGTTCTTATTCCCAAATAGGAAATAGAGCATCATTGCTATATACAACATATGAGCATCTAAAGACTTTGTGGCGTATATACCATGAGCGTCGACTTTGAATTTTTCCAGATGTCCCCACCAAGTCTCGACTATATCATGACCATTTTTACCGTATTGAGTGCATTCCCTTCTCTCAAAATCTAGAAGAAATGTGGCATTGTAAGTGTATTTAGTGGTAGCATAAATTTTGTACATTACTTGTAGGTTTTTAGGTCGAAAAGAGTCGACGACAACTTGCTAGTGGTTGATGACGCTCCTGGTTTGGATGTTGACATGTTCCAAAGCCCAATTTATCATATCATTTTAGGGTATAATTCTGGGTTGTGCAACGATCTTATGCAGTTCCGACTATGATGCAAATCTAATCTTAGATGAAAAAGACTCATCATCTTCCTCGACAAAGTCATCTGGACAGTTAATAATATCACACTCCAAGATATCGAACACCTTCTTCCAAGTTTTAATGGTGTCCAAAACTCACGGAGTTATGTTTGATAGAACATCTATGTTTGGATTTGAATCATCACCCGATGCATCAAGCTTCTTTGCAGCTTTTCATGGCGCCATAATCCTCAAGGAAATAGAATTAGCCTACCTATCACAAGAGAAGTCTGTAAGCTCTACACTGAATAAAAAACTGCTAATTGCAAATGGTAAAAACGATTTTGAAATTTGAAGTGCTTTATTCAAAAAGTCTATCGATCTTCGTATAGCTCTACTGATGAAGAATTTATTAAACTTAATGGAATTCATTACTTGGTGATTCACAATCTTTATTTGAAATCATTAACCTTAATCAATCATAAATTTCATTAATACTTCGATGGTTCACGTTCGGAAGTTTTGGATGTGACAGGGTGGAAATCTCCCGAAGTCCAACTTCGCGGAGGAGTCAATCCCTAAGTAATCACTTTTATGACTTAATTAATCATGTTTTAAAAACGTTGTATTAACTTTAAGTATTTTCGGAGTTTGGAATTCAGAAGTTTTGAATATAGCGCAAGGGAAATTTTTTGAAGTCCGAAACTGCAAAGTGATTAATTAACATTTAATCATGACTAATTAAAGTCATTAACTGCATTATTAACTCTTTGAAACCCTTTTTTTCTTTTGTAATTACTTTACTTCGACGCTTTGATACTCCGGGGATTGTGAAATAAAAATTCCCAAAGAGAAATATCTCGGAGTGATGTGGCAGAGATGACATCATTCTGATGATGTGTCAAGGAAAGAGAGGTGCCATGTTTCACTTGAAAACGTGCGAATCATCTGACGTAAATGTCAAAAGTAAGTGCCACGTGTCAACCTAGGAAAACAATTTTAAAGGACACGTGTCCTATGACTCGTGTTCGTAAGTCCTTTAGGAAAAGTCACGAGTGGATATCTTCGGGACTTCGAAGTTGCGGGTTTTTTGTTGTTTAGGTTTGTTGGAATACCAGAAGCATGAAGCTGCGAAGCAACCGTTAAAGGATTTCTTTTAAAACTCAAACGACTTCAAAACTTCATAGATAATTAGGACCATTCGATCAAATTAGAGTAACTCATTGACGATAGATACCGTAAGCACCTTATTGATAAATAACAACCAATGGATTTATTTTAATTTTAAAAGGACGCTTTCTAATTTTTTTTCTTTTTTGGGTGAATTTTTATTTCTAAGAGGTAAAATATATAAAGCTCAAAAGATCAAAATTATACTTGTTCTAACATGCTCCATTCATGAATTTTCCCAAGGAGGGTGTGTGCTCAGTGGGTGTCCAAGGAGGCCTTACATCCTCCCCCACTAAACTTTTTGGTGTCCCAAAATCTTCCGTACCACTTGCGATTTGTAGCGACCTCTGTCAAACTCCTAAATCATGTTCTCATATTTCCATAAGGACTCATATCTCTCCCATATTTCCAATGTACAAAGTACTCATGCACTCGACCTCTACCCCATTCCAAGATGTGATGCACCAAAATCTTCTCTACTTCCAAATATGGATTATCTACAACCATGTTTGATGCTCTAGATAGATCAACTTGACTTGGGTCATATAGGTCCCTCTGGAATGAATTTAATTGGCTAATGTGGAAGACATGGTGAATGTGTCACATGTGGAATGGTAATTCCAATCTATAGGTGACGTTTCCAATCTTCTCAAGAACTTTGAACGATCCCTCATACTTCCACACGAGAGGTGGAGCCATTCCTTTCGGTGGTGGGAATTGATCTCTGCTCAGCTTGAGTAAGACCAACTCTCCTACCTGGAATTCTTTTTCACGTCCTCTACAATTTTACCATTTCTTCATTTTTTCTTTTACGTTAGTAAAATGTGTGTGATCTATCTCTAACCGATCCTGCCAACTCTTCACGAAACCCATGGCTAATGGATTCATCCCATAATATCCTTATGTCACAAAATGGGAGTTGTGGGTTGTTTTCCATCCATTAACTCAAATGAACTGTATCCCGTCGTTGAACTCTTCTGCAATTTGTAGCTGAAATGGGGGGCATCCAAAAAGTCAAGACAATTAATCTAATATACTTGTACATAGTGACACAAGTAGTCCTCTAGAATTGTGTTGATTCATTCGGTTTGCCCATATGTATGAAGATGGTATGGCTGAACTCTTCAACAAGTTCATCCCCACAATATTAAACAACGTTTTCCAAAACTTACTTGTGAACCTTGCATCCCTGTCTGAAACAATGTTCAATGGAAGACCTCAATACTTCACTATGTGCTTGAAAACAAACTTTGCAACTTCTTCGGTGTTGCAAGGAATATTTGTCGCAACGAAGAAAACATACTTGGATAATAGATTCACATGACCAAAATCCCATTGTACCCCTGCACCATCGGAATTTGTGTGATCATTCTCTAACCCTTCCTTGATTTGTTCATGCAATTCTTTCAAGACATGAATATGACTGCCCCCTAATGTAGGAAACTTGTCTTACTCCTGTAGGAAAATAAGTTGTTCCTTTATACTCAAGGCATTTGCGACAACATTCAACCTGCCTAACCTATATTCAATGGTCATGCCAAACTCTATGAGGAAGTCTTTCCACCTTTCCTAATGGGTGACAACTTCAGTTGCGTCATGAAGTAACTTGTCGCAATGTTGCATGTCTTCACTACAAATGACTTTCCCAACAAGTAGTGTCTCCAAGTATACAAAAAATGTACCACTATATTCATCTCCTTCTCATGAATGGGCTATATCCATTCATGATCTTGGAGATTTCTTCTCTCAAAGGAAACTAGATGTCCCTCCTACTTTAAAACTCCTCCAATGGAAAAGTTTGATGCGTCCATCTTCACTTCAAATGATTACTCAAAGTATGGAAACTTTAACATGGGAGCGATGAAAATTATGTGTTTTATCTCTTCAAATGTATAATTTCTCCTCTATGTCCAGTTCCACACTTTCTCCTTCTTCAACAAGTCAGTCAACAGTGCAACAATCTTGGAGTATCCTTCTATGAACTTGCGATAGTAGTTGGCTAGTCCAAGGAAGACTCTCATGTCATGAGATATTTGCGAATCTTCCCAATATTTGATTTCATTGACCTTTGTAGGGTCCATGCAAATGCATCCTTGGAAAATCCAATGCCCCAAGAATGGTATCTCATTCTGCCCAAAAGCACACTTGGACTTCTTCAAGAACAATTGATTCCTTCGTAGTGCCTCAAAGACCTATGCCAAATGTTTCTTTTTCTCCTCCATAATTTCATTGTACACTACGATTTCATCCAAATAAATCTCAACAAACTTGTCCAAAAACTTTCGCAACACGTCATTCATCAATGTACAAAAGGTTGCAGGGTCATTGCACAACCCAAATGGCATCACTAGGAACTCATAGCTCCCATACCTTGTCACCATGGCTATCTTTTCTTTGTCTCCTTCTACAATTCACACCTGATAATACCCATGTTGTAAGTTAATATCTGAAAAGACCTTGGCCTTGCCCAACATTTCAAATAAATCAACAACTAAAGGCAACATATATCGATTCTTCACAGTTTGTTTGATCAATGCTCGGTAGTCCAAACACATCCTCATATCTAAAGTGTCTTTATCCTTCTGGAAGAGAACCGAGGCACCATATGAGGACCTAGATAGATGAATGAAGCCATCATCAATCAATTAGGTCAACTATATCTTCAAATTTTCCAACTCAGGTCTGGACAATCAGTAAGGAGCTCTTATCGATGATCACAACTCAGGATCTAGCTCTATATGGTGGTGAATAGTGCATTGTAGGGGGAGCACTTTCGGAAATTCATCCAACATTCTTTCCACAAAATCACCCAAAAGTTCAGTGAGCTCTGATAGAACAGGCATCCCCACTCCATCCTCTTGAACTTCTCCAAATATTTCTACGTAAATTTTCGATACATTCTCCCTCGTTGCTCTCTTCATACTCAATGAAAACACAAGATGCACCTTTCCACCAGAATTCCTTGCAGTTGTGCACACAACATAAGCCTTCTGTTCACCAAGTATAACCATCTTTTCCATCCATGGCATGAGGATCGAATGCATCCTCCTTAGGAAATCATATCCAAGAATCACCTTAAAGTTATCCATAGGAATCACCGTGAAGTTAGCTCTAACTTCCCACTTATCAAGTCGAATGTGAAATGAGGAGGGAACACCAATTATTGACTTTTCCTTAGATTTTAATGTCTTCACTATAGCTTCACATGGGGAGACTCTAAGTCTCACCTCTTTCACTACCCTAGTCTTTAGAAATTTGTGTGAGGCACCCAAGTCAACTATAGCTTGCATTGTTCTTCCATTGATAACCAGATCTACAAAACACAACTGATGGTCTTGGTTGCCAACATTTCAACCCAATGCATCCAACGCACCAACCCTTCGCATCTTGCTGCAAACCAAGTCTTGCCACTCTTTCTGTGTTAAGTGAAAAATAAAAACATAATCACAATACAACATATCTGCATTGTTCTCATATTTTGCAGACTGTGTGGGAGTGCCCCTTGGTCCACCACTTGGTTCTAAAGTGCTTCGTTGCAAGTGCTTGTATATCCTAGTTCATTGCCTAGACCAAGATTCTTTTGTTGTAGGTTGTGGTGGGACACTTGGCTTGACTTTCCTTGATTTATCTGCGGTCTTCTCCCATCGTATGACTTCATCCATCTCTTTCCAAGGAGTCACACCACCCTGGGTCACCCCACTTTTGGACTGGGTGAAGCCTGTCATACTGTACAGTGTTTCTCTACAAAACCCTTCATTGCAAAACTCCTCTGATTCTATCTGTCTCACCCCCAAAAGTCATTCCAAGTCCAACCTTGGAATCTCGTGGATGTACAACATTGCATTGGTTCACCCTGTATCTTGGCTCAACCAAGGATACTTCACTCGAAATACACCTCTTAACCTAGAGCATACCGATACTTTTTTCTAGGCTATGGAAGAGTTACGTCCTTATTCTATGAAACTTGGTTGTGTACTTAGACATTTGTTAACTTAGTTTAACACTTAGTCAATTTGGCATACAACATAAAACATGCAAAACACAAGAGACTTATATAGTGTGGGAAGAACTAGTGGTGCCTAATACTCTACTTTATTTATTTATATTTCGAAAAAAAAAAAAATCTTTACAAACAGAGCACTACTATCCCAATTACATAGAAGGGAAGAGTCTCATGACTCTAACTCATTCACCAAAATTGTCTATACCTACAGTTTTGTCACACCGAGACTTCCCCCTTGTCGTTTCTCCTTGCATTAGCCTGAGGTGTGCCCCACTAATGCACCTAGCCTCAAATATCCATGTCTCTTTCTTTCACCTGTTTTTCCATGTCTTCCTTTGGTTTTGTTCCCTTGCTTTTATGTGGACTCCAAGAGTGATTTGTGCGAAACATCATGTCTCTTTGGTGTGTCATGCCCCTTCATGAATCTTCACACTCAACTTATCATCACTCCCTCTGTGGATCTGTGTGCCCATATAAGCCCACATTCCCATCAATTGACATGTCTTTTGGAATGAAATGCCCCATCCTTAAGCATGTGCCCGCTTGCCTCGTGATCTTCCTTGTGTCAATCGTTGCGACTCTCTATGGGTGTGCCGATGGGGTCATCCAACCTCTCAAGTGTGCCCATGTTGCCAAGGGAAAACGGTTCCACTACTTGGGCGTGCTCCCAAGTTTCCCCTTCCTTTCCCAAACACAACCCAAGTATTTGTCATCCGTTGCAAGGGAAGAAGGGTGTGTTCCCCCTTGGCCTCATAGGTCACCATCATGCCCCAAGGTGCTCCTTCCCACACTCAAATATCCTTGTTTTCCCAACTGATCATTTCCTCCTTATTCTCTTCATTCGTTTTTCCATTGAATTTGCCTAAGGAGCCCATGCACTCAGTGGGTGTCCTAGGAGGCCTTACATCACCTACTTACTTTAGCTCTGCATTCACGTAACTCCTCAAACACTTCATTTAATTTTTGATATTATTTATTATCCTAAGTTTCTTCCCCCTTTTTGTTGACCTACAATATTGGGACATGTGGCAATGCCGTGGACATATCCTTGGGTGGCATGTGGTAGCGGCATGGACTTATCCTTGGGTGACATGTGGTAGTGAGGTCGACCTACCCCGGGTGACACATGGATGAAAAACGATGATTGGACAATGACATGGCAAGTGACTGGGTAGTGATTGGATGTGATGTGTCAGGCATTCACAAGTTGACTGGGTGATGATTTGGCAGTGAATGGATGACCAAAATATTACCAAGGCATGAATTTTTCTAAGGCATGAGACCTACATTAAGGCCTCCATAAGCTCCTTTATTTCACACATGAATGATAAGGAAGGTGTTTTCATTATAAACACTAATTTTTTCCCTTCCCAAATGAATGTGGGACTAAAAAGGTGAAATTAAATCAATGGACAAGATTCACCCATGAACTAGATCAACTGTGGTTGAGTCTCCATCTTTTGTAGCTCATATCTTTTGATCCAAATGTCTTTCTGGGGAAACTGGAACCTTGTTGTAAAGGTAATTTGACAAGGAATATAATGGGACAAGTTTCAATGGTTGAATTTGGCCATAATCGTTCTAGAAATTAAAAGAACATTCAACTCTCTTATCATGGTTCCTTTGGAAATCTATTTGGAACCTCGACTTCTCGAGGCTTACGTTGAAATCCAGACCTCCAAATTTCACTCAATATGGCTCATTGGAAGCCAAAATAATGAATATTATTTCTAGAATGGTTTCCATGGCTGAGAAGCAACTTATCATGCACACAAAATTAAAATGCTATCAATTTTGTTTTAGGCAGTCAACTTCAGATTTTGGAAATCAAAGTTTATTAAATAAATTTTATAAAAAGGTGAAGTGGGTCCCTCTTGGAGGAACAAATTTCAATGAACTAATTCATTAATAAGTGTTTAATCAATCATTGATTTAAAGGATCTACTCTGTATTCCAAAATGAGGAAGCATGTGGGAAACTTCTAAAAGAACAGAAACCCTAACTGCTAGGGAAAAG